>CAJHQP010007045.1:5000-34461 GCA_905132765.1 Moricandia arvensis | reverse complement strand
GTGATTCACCCAGCTTGGCAATAATCTCTGACCGCGCAGCATGCATTGCCACCGCAGTGAAACGTGTGTATCCATCGGCCAATCATGGGTGTTGCATAGTTCATTTGGCAAGGAACGTGAACTCTCGTTATTCAAGCAAGAACTTGGCAAAGATGGTAACGTCAGCTGGAATGGCTTACCGTCTGCGAGATTATAGAGACATGTACGGCAAAATAAGGGCACAACGAAGTGAGTGTGGAGTGTATCTGGGGAAAATTGGTGTTGCGCATTGGTCTAGGGCTAACTTCGCTGGAGAGCGCTATAATATTATGACTAGTAATATAGCTGAGCAACTGAACCATGCTCTAGTGGAAGGGAGAAATTCTCCTATAATGGAGTTGGTAATCTTCATTCAAAGGATGATGACAAGATGGTTTAGTGCAAGGAGAAAAAAATCAGAGAAACACGGCGGCGTTGTAAGTGTGGAAGTGGACAAGGAGATGACTAAGAATATGGCAAACATGAAGGGGAGCAAAGTCAACTCATCATCGGGAATGGAGTTGTGAAATAGTGGGTAAGTTTGGGGGAAAAGAACGTGTGCATCTTGGGAAGAAACAGTGTGATTGCAAGTATTTTGATAAAATCAAAATCCCATGTGGACATGCTATGATTGCTGCTGACAGTTTGGGGGTCCCATACCATACTTTGGTAGGACATTGGTACAAGACATCGACATGGAGGGATACATATGCTGGGTTGATAAGTCCAGAAGGAGATCCTCGTGATGTTGAAATCCCTGTGGAAGTGAAGAAGATGGTCTTGATGCCCCCTTTAACGAAGAGGCCACCTGGACGTCGTAGGAAAAATCGGATTCCTTCCACCGGCGACTTCCCGGTAAACATAATTTGTGTGGCTGGGAAGATTAATAATTGTAGGTCTAACTGCTTGTTTGTTTGCTTCCAAGTGACAAAGAAGACCAAGCTGGTTCCTAACAAGTGTGGAAGGTGTCGGGTAGAAGGACATAACCGTACAAGCTGCACGAACCCAATATAGAGGGTGGGGAGTTTGGATGACAATGTCGATTTGATGAAGCTGTGTTGTTGATGGAAAATGTGATTTTCTGAGCTATGTTGGGATAAAACAATGTATTCCAAACGTGTGTTACATTGCAGATTGATTGTCTTTTCAGTGGATGTATTTTGTCTTCCCATTTGTAATGAGGAAGGAAAAGTTTTTTGGATGAGTGGATAGCCTATAGTATCGTATGAAAAGAACCAAATGCCAACAATTTTCGGTACTGATAGTGGTTGAATTTAAAATTAGAAGTCAAGGTTTGGGTTGTGTGGATAGATAATTGTGGATGGGGGTTTGGATGTGTTTTACATCCACAAAGTTGCAGTAGCAGATGTTCGGGAAGTAGAAACGTTTTGGTTGGTATGTAGCAGGAGGTAAATGAAATGACTAATAAGGTTTGCATAAGTTTTGATAAAGACATTCAACAAGTGCATAAGGTTTGATAAAGTTACAATGCCCTATAATAAGCAAAAGGAGAACCAAATTCCTAACAGGAGTGAAAGCACAAGTTTTGCGTTGTGACCATATGAAAAAGAGGAATTTGGGGACCATATATGGTATTAGAAGAGCTTCCAGTAGATGGAAGACATAGCTCCCAAAACAACCACAGCCACTGCATATTTGAGTATTGGTCCATGAGTGATGGGGTGCTTGCTGGTGTGATTGTGTATGTTTTCTTCAATTCGTTCTTTCAAGTCCGTTGCTGCGTCATCGAATGTGCGAGACATGTGCAACATCTTCTCATTGAAATGGTCCGTCATCTGTTCTTCCCTGCCGAGAACCCAAGACTTCAGTGACTCGACCTGGGCAGTACAATTCCGAGAATGTGTTTGGAAGTCGTGAACTAGATCCATGAGCTTTGCGTCGACCAAACGAGTCTCATCTAGTAGAGCTTCGTCTATCCATTTAAAAAGATGAGACTCGGATTTTTTCTGACGGAGTAAATGAAAACAGATTTAAAGTTTGAGGCAACAATAAATGTAGAAGAAGCAAATGGGAAACGGATTGGTAACCTGTAGCGCAATTTTGCATCTGTAGAAACGGCGATACGGGTTGTCCTTAGTCTCAGAGACCCAGGTGTCGAGGCCTTGTCCACACCAACATCTTGTAGGGACACCTAAGACGGATCGACGGGGACCTGAACGGGTGGAAGAGGAGGAGGAGCTGCTCATCTTTTATTGGTGTTCTCTTGAGGTCTATGTCAATCGCGAGAGAAGGGTACGAGACGAGAAGAAGAATCCCCAAATGAGCGATGAGCTAGGGATTGTGTTTATGATGATAGGTTAAAGTTGGTATGTTTATTATTAAACCGGACCGAATTCCCGAATGTGTAATGGGTGTGGTTAAGTTTGGTATACAAATTCGTTTATTAATAAAAAAGGCTATGTAGGACAGACATGTGGACGGGGGTGTGTTCGGGATGAGGGTATGATAGCAGATGTGGATAAGTGGGCACATTACACAGTGTATAAGAATGGTAGGGTGGGGACATTTGAGAATGTCTTACTTTGTACATGAACAAAGTGAAGCCTAATATAAACATAGTAAACACCCAACAGTTGAATGAACAAAACACGTTTAGGTTTCATAAAACTAGACATAAAAGACCCAAAAATAAAATAAGTAACATAGTACGATGGGGGATAGAGAGACCCCTAAAAACATCCGAAAGTCTTCACCCATGCTAAGGAATTGAAAATTAGCAGGGTTAGAGGTTGAAGAAGGCATAACTGATCAGGCTAAGCGTGGGGCATAGTAAGCAGGCATGACGATGGTCTTGTAGATGTCAAGAGTGTACTGCTTGCGAATCTGATCAACTGTGTGGTCTGTGATGCTCGACATGTGAGGCTCAGGATCCCCGTGGGCGTGCATTTCCAAGAACTTAACAGAAACGGGTCCACAGTCACCTGTTCTTTCGTTGATGTAGAGGTTTTGAATACGAGACCATGTGAACGGTTCAAGGCCACGAAACTGAGTGAGCTGGTAATTTGCTACCTTCTTAACAAGGTAGGGTAATGACTTGAGAACCGGGGACATGAAACGAGAAACTGCCCTGTCACTGTAGAATGTTGGGAGTGGGTCTAAGATTTCGACTAACCCCATGTCAAGATTTATCGCGAGACCAACCCAATGCTTGTCGCCCCATATCATTGGTGTGTAGACGGTGAATACATCTTCCATCCATTTCTTGCCTTCCTTGAGGACCAAATCTGTCAACTTTTTGTCCCATTTGAATTGATCTTTCTTCTTCGAAGCGTTAAATTTTTTGGAGATTGCCTGTAGGCCAGATGTAAGGTGCGGTGGAGTGAACGCCAGCTTTTGTTCTTCAAGGAGACGCCTATGTCTTCCAGCTAGCATGTGCATTAGTATTTCCATGTGCTGCGGAAATAATAATGGAGGGTGAGTTTATTCCAAGAAGAGTATACATTAATATTAGAAAGATGCAATTGTGTTTTGTATCAGACTTACATAAGTTGTTGTCCATTGCGTAGGTTGTGCTAGTTGGAGTAGGAAGTTGTTGGAGAACTCAAAGTTTGATGGTGTTATGTGGAACCTGTTGGAGGAAATGTGAGTATGTGGACTTGGAAAAAGTGATGTCAATTGGAAACTTAATAGAGGTGAAACAGACTTACGCATGCTTGACCTTGGAAATGATAGCTTCGAAAAGATCCCACTGGCTTTGAGGTAGTGGGCTGATGAGGTCGATGGCTGGGATGGATTTGCAGCTGAAGAGCTCATTTGCAAGATGGTTTTCGTCAAGTGAGGGTAAATGCCTGGGACTTTCTCTAGCAGGGGAACTGTCGCTCAGTTCCGTCACCTCGTTATCGTCTGTTACTTGAGGCTAAGGAATAAAATAGGGATGAGGTCAGAAACAAAAAAGTAGAAACAAGGTTTCTTATAGTTCGAGAATTTGAAAACGGATGCAACCAATTTTAGTATGTACATTTCGCACCTGGATGTTCAGAACACCGGTGTTGACAGGAGACCCAGAAGCTGTGGCTGAGAATGCGTTGGTTGTTTTCGCATGCCCTATGAAACCACCGAGGCTGTCGTTACTCTTGTTGGGAGAAGTATCGGGTGTGAAAGGGAGTGGTGACAAAGGAAAGAGAGCATTCCCAAAGCTGATGGCTCCACGGGAAGATTGGTTGTTTGATGAGTCGTATTTAGGTTGAGTAAGAGATGGGGGGTCAGGGCTGATAGGTTAATATTGCAACACCTTGGAAGAGGAGATGGTGAAGTCGGGGGCTGTTAGGGTGGTGACTAGCATCGTAGATGACTGAGCTACTCCTCTGAGGTTTAGGAGTAGTGGGTGAGCCGGGAGCAGGGGAGTGGTGGGCATTTGGATGTGGGACAGGTGAGTCGAGGAGGGTTGAGTTGTGGCCGGGTGACTCCAGGACAGGTGAGTTGTGGACTGGTGAGAGGTGGATGGGTGAGTTGTGGATGAGGGGGTTGTGGACAGGTGAGTTATGGACAGGTGAGGTGGGAACGGGTGAGTTGTGGATGGGGTGGTTGGTGAGAGGTGAACCGTGGACGGGAGAGGTTTGGTGGGGTGGAGTTTGTACCGGTGAGTCGGGAACGGTTGAACCGTGAACGGGTTCTGGTTGTTCAGTGGTTTGAGCTGTAGAAATAGAGCCATAGAGCTGTGCTGCGTATTGACTGACCACAGGGGAGTGGTTTAAAGGGTGATCCTCCTCCATGGATGGCGTGAGCTACACGAAGTATATAGACGAAATGAGTTAGTAAAAATGATGAAATTGAACTTGAGAACATCTAAGGTATACGATGGAAGAAGAAAGAAAAGGAACCGTGTTGTTATAGAATGCAGATGGACGTTGGCCCGGTGGTTCAGTCTGACATCCTCTGTGACATTTCATAGTTGGCGCTGTGCTTTGATGTTGGGGGTCGGTCTGACAACCTACGTGGGATAGGTGGGCTTTCTTTGTCCTAGCAAGTAGTGAATGGAAGGAAGAACGCTTTGTGAAAGCGGGAGCCTTCCTACGTTTGATCAATTTCCTCAAATGCTTTGTCTCTTTTTGGAGGTTGGATACTTGGTCTTTAATTTCAGACAATATTTGGAGTACTTGGTCTTTTGAGTTCTCGCCAGAACCAGCTACATGGAAGTAGTTGCTGATCCGTCTCTGTTTACGGGAGGTGGACAAGTTCTTTGATGTCTTTCTTGGTTTGGTTACCTTGCTTATAGTCCGTTTGGACTTGATAGTTTTTCCCCGGGTGTGCAGTTCTGGAGTGTCGACAGGGGTAATGAAGATGGGCTCAGAAGTGTCTCCACCAGGCCAAATGTGCTTCTTGAAAGGTAGGTGGTCAGCTATCAGTTGCTCCATGTATGACACGCGGTCATCGATACAAACATCAGGCCAAACTCCCCATCCTGGTTGTGGTTTTCTGTCTATTGGTATCAACGATGTAACACGAAGCTGCAAATGGACAAAAGAAGATATGCAAAAAAAAAGAGGACATCATTTTGTGAATCAAAGCAGGTTTTTGAGGGATGGGACGGAGAACTTACATTTGGTTCAGCTTCCACACGTAGTATGTCGGTTAGGTTCATCGGTGCGTAGACAGGAAGATGATCTCGATCTAGGTCCATGATTGAAAGGGAGTCAAAAGGCACGGGGATCGTTGACTGCAACCTAGGAATTGCTTGGAACGCAAGAAGTTGAAGTGAAAGCGGGAACCCCTTTAGTCTGAAAGTTTCCTGCTTTAACAGCTGAACCAGTGTACCAATAGGATCTTCGCATTTCACAGGGTCGAACTTGGGAGGCTTCATGCAACTGATAGTCTTGAGAAAAGACTCTCTGCCCCAAGGGTGTGAGCAGAAGGCATCAACGTCTTGGACCATTTGAACATACTTCAGAGTTGGCCGTGGAGTTTGTTGATGAGCTATGAGGACACCATCAACGATAATTATTAAAGCTAGGCGAAGCTTCTTCCACCCTGGCATGTTTTTCTCCGTCTCAAGCTTGTGGCGTAACTCGTGAATGGTGGTGAATTTGTTTTTCCCTATAAGCTTGATCCAGTAAGGGTCTTTGTGCGCCTTACTCTGGTCTTCCCAACCAGTGTTGTAGCCAACTGGAAAAGCTCCGCAAGGCAACCCTGTGATGGTCCCGAACTCTTGGAGGCCAAACCTGATGGGATCGCTTCCGAAAACAGACCAGAGTGTGTGATTGTCTTGACAAACTAGTTGTCTGGTAAGTAGGGCGTGTATCAGTTTGCAAGAAACAGGACATTGCCGAGCAGGGAGGTCAAATAATTTCCCGAAACAGGAGTCTTTGATGTACTGGAATTCCTCAGTGTCACGTAGGACATGCCTGATGAAAGCTAGAAGGTCTGGCTTTGAGTAAATGTTAAGGCGTCCCTTAGGAAACCTGTCGGTTGCGAACAGCCTCGGCGGGAGACGGTGGTCAGGTTGATTATTTCCTACAAAACATGAATATAGCTAAAATCAAAATCAAAATCAGGGGAAATGGAGAAAGAGAAGATTACGTATCGGAAAAGTTGTATCCACGAGGATCTCTGGTTCGTCCACAACAGAACCGGCGAACAACAAAAACCGAAGCTTTTTTGTAATAAAATCGAAAAAAAAAAGATTGAACGGGCAAAAATCACAGGACATGAATAAAATCAAAGAAAAAGCCGAAGAAGTTAGAAGAAGACGAAGAAAACGACGCGAGAATATCGACGAAACTGTAACCACGAGGTTCTGTGGTTATGTCCACAACATAACCCAGAAACAACAAAAAACGAAGCTTCTGAGTAATAAAAACGAGGAAGGAGATGAGATTGAACCAAACTATACTCTGGATTATCGCGATGGATGGGGAAGATGGGGGTTTCAAATACTAACCTGCCATAACCACAGAATACGCTTTGGAGGATGATTTTCGCCGATTGGAAGGTAACTCGGTGGAGGATGATTTTCGATTTGGGGATCAGAGGATTTTTGAATGATATTAGGGTTTGGAGTAGCAGTAATACATTTTGTCGATATGGGGGTGGGTGGTAGAAACTCAAACCGGGGGTGGTACAAACTCAAACTGGTCTTGTTTTTGAAATAGAGAGTATTTAAGACATTCTGGATAGGATAAGGTTGTCACATGTGCAAAGTGCCTTAAAATATAATTTTAAAGACAAAATGTGCCTTAGGAAGTAAAAAATTCATCCATTATCCATGGTCTGGAGAAATATGTAGTTGTCGTTAAATAAAGAACAATGAAAGCAATTAACAATCAATAATCAATTAAATTAAGTGAGTAATCTTTAATCTTAGTCACACGTCTTCCTGCCGTCAATGTTATTACCATCTTTTAGGAAACAAGAGAAACAAAACAAACGGCGGGCCCACCGCCGTTAGAATCTCGGTTAGCCGACGCATACACCATTCTCTTTCTCTCTTTGTCTCCTTTCTGGATCATTCTCCACGCGTTCGTGTTGACCACGTGGCACTATAGATCTTAAAAAAAACAAATCAGCTTTTATTAATTATCTTTTATTTACTTTAGTGCTCTGGTGGGGCCTTATTGGTTTCTCAAAAACATTTTTTGGCAGAGGGGCGGCTATATATTTTTAGGAATAATTACTAAAGAAAAAAACAGTCAAACTCAACTTTGAATTGGAGCAGAAGGAGTCACACATAACGCTCTTCACGCGATCACCATCAGCTTGCGTTTAGCAGTGAGATTCACGTGCTTACATGCGTAACGCAGATTATGAGCCGCGCGTCGTCAAGGTGTTGCCATGTGTTCAAATTTATATTTTGTAATATAAATAGTTTAACAAATGCTTTTATTTACAATATAAGTTATTCTCACATCTCTACATAATTTGTGTATTTATTACGTATGACGAATCAAAATTTACATATTTATTTAGAATTATTTTGATGATATCTTATATATATATAGTACTATATGATACTTTTCAAAAAGTATTAACTTTAAATTTTTTATAGATTTAGCTAAAATACTTTTTTTTTCAAAGCTAAAAATACTTATGTTTTAAAAGGGAGAGTGTTAGTTTTTCTCTGCTTTGCGGGAGCTGTAGCTATTTATTTTTTTCAAGTTTTTTTTCTTTAATTATGCTAAATTTTAACTGAACTTTTGATAGTATTTCTAAGCTTGATAAATAATTCTAACTTTGAACACGATGCAGCAGCAAGGCCGGGTCTGAGCAAGCATCACGATGCAGCAGCAATGCCGGGTCTGAGCACAAGCTGATTAATCATATGCTTGGGGTTTCGATGTTATAATGGAAAAAAGTTTGTGAGCTACACCAAGTATTATGTAATATGGTGATAAACATCTCAAGTATCTAAATATGTTAATAACATCATCATCTTTATGTTAATCCAAGGCACATGTACAAAGTAAAAAATAATATAGTAAAAACTACACACTCAAGTTTAATTGACTTTAACACAAATAAATGGGGTCAATCCGTAGTTAATAAAACTTCGACACTTTTTAAAAAATCACTCAGGTATTACTAGTTAAAACCAAAAGAAAAATAGTGAAAGTCCTTGGTTATGTAACTAGCAACCTCTGTTTCAAGACTCCTAGAAACAGACAACAACGTTTCTTGTTTCTCAAGAACAAGGTTTGCGTGGATCGGACATCTATTGAGTAATAATGGGGTTTCCGAGTACGTGGAACGGAGAAATGTGATAAATATTGGGTTTTGGAGGAACATTCTCCATCGTTTTTGGTGATCAAATTCGTCACAAATAAAAGGAGTGTTTTAATGGCTGATTTAAAGAGAAGCAACAGAGATGAAAAAGGGAGAGCGAGAGTAATCGTAAGGTGGAGAAGAGATGCGGAGGAGAAAGATCGATGTCGTTGATGTTCAGATTGTTACAGACTTGAAACTTCTTTTCCATCATCATCATAATTTTCTTCTTGCTTTCTTTGTTGAGTTCTCTTTCGAGGATTATCAAACATTACAAAATTCATCTTTGAATTATCTTCGGGTCAAATTAGAAGTCTGGGTTGGATCTGTTTTTTTTCTTTGATGTGGTTTAAGTTTTATTAATTACGAAATGACCCTATTTACTTGTGCTAAAATCAATTAAACTTGATTATGTAATTTTCACCATATTAGTTTTTACTTTGTACTTGTGGCATGGATTAACATAAAAATGGTGATGTTATTGACATATTTAGATAATTGAGATATTTATCACCATATTACACAATACTTGGTGTAGCTCAAAACTTTTTTCCTGTTATAATTATTCTAATGGTGAATATTAAAATATTTTTAGTTCTATTGGTGTTAGTCCAAATATGTGCTATAAAAAGTTGTAGGTTCAATTAAATATTTTAATGTTTTCAAAAATAAGAAATTGAATGGCCAAAATATATTAAGTGTTTGCAGCTGTATAGTTATCCTATTGAAATTATCCTATTGAAATTTAAAAATTAGTTACATTTATAATATATTTTTAAATACAAGAATTTAATCAATGAATAATTTAATTTTTTTCAAAAGTTAAATATCTGATTCCGATTCAAAATAATTGAACCCAAACAAAAAATACTCGAACCCGACCCGAACGGATGCTAAAACTCTTTGCTGAAATACTCAAAAATCTAAATTACTCGATCCGAACTTAAACGGATATCCGAACGTCCACCCCTAGCATCAACAATGTTAATTATTTCACGTTGACAATATATTTAACCATACATTTATGGACAAATTAATTCCTTTGTTTAAAATAAAACAAAAACAAAAAATCTGAGCCGTATATGGGAATTTATTGTGTATGCATGCAGCAAACTGCACCCATCGCCATTAAATGCGTAATATATTGTCCAGGTTTCTTCTGGTATTAGCAACCCTTGTATCGTTTTTATTACATCAGATAGGTTTACATCTATTTTCTATTCAACATTGTTACAAAATGTTTTGAATTCAGAAACAAAATAGTTTAGTTACATCAATGTTAAATATTCATCAATTAAATAAAAAGATATAGTGGTAATATGTTATCTTGAAGATTTATATTTTCAATTAGTGCTTTTAAATGTTGAATATTATTCAAAATATGCACAACAAAAAAAAAATCAAAACGCTTGGTGGTAAAAAAAACAAAAACAAAAAACGAAAGGTTGATAAAGAAAACAATAGTCCTTGAAGGAGGAAAAAGACACACATACACACGTGGCATAGGATAAGTGGAGGTTAAAAAAGAAAACCATGAAAACCGCTGCTGTTTTGTAAGAGAAGCCGCTAAAAAAACCATTACAGGCTTTGACTGCTCACAACCAAGCGCCCCAAAAGGAGCGTCGCCTTTACTCTCTCTTCATCTATATATATAAACAAACACACCTTCCTCCTCCTTCCACCTTCAATTATCACACACACCATCCTCTCTCCGATTATTACGTTATGGCCAAGATGTGTTTGAAACCCGACCCGGTTACTCCTAACCCGACCCACAATAATGCCAAGGAGATTCGTTACAGAGGCGTGAGGAAGCGTCCTTGGGGCCGTTACGGCCGCCGAGATCCGAGATCCCGGTAAGAAAACCCGCGTCTGGCTCGGTACTTTCGATACAGCTGAAGAGGCGGCGCGTGCTTACGATAAGGCGGCGCGTGATTTCCGTGGTGCTAAGGCGAAGACTAATTTTCCCCAATTTTCTTGAGCTGAACGAGAAGGTCGCCGCCGGGATGGCGGCGGTTTCGCGAGGAGTCCTAGCCAGAGCAGCACTCTCGACTCCGCTTCTCCTCCGGTGACCACTGGGATCATTCCACCGCAACTTGAGCTTAGTCTCGGCGGCGCGTGTTATCAGATCCCGATGGCGCGTCCTGTTTACGTTTTGGACCTTTTAGGAAACGGAGGCCGTGGTCAGCCTCCGGTGCCGTCGGCGTTAGGTCGCCGGCGATGCAATGTGACGGCGAAGATGGGTTGTGGTGCACAGAGCGACTCTGATTCGTCATCGGTTGTCGATTTCGAAGGTGTGATGGAGAAGAGATCTCAGCCGTTAGATTTAGATCTAAACTTGCTTCCTCCGGTGGAACAGGCCTGAGGCCCATGCGTTTTTTTTTGCTTTGCAGCTGAGATAATAGTTTTCACGTAGTTTTTCTCCATTTCTCTAAAATAATTATTATCGGTTTTTAGAAGAAATATATAAATCGAGGGAGAAAAAAAAAATATGGTTTTAGATGACATATACCCTTATGTACATAACCGGAGATCTGAACTTTTGTTGTGTGCTTTTTTTTGCGACTTGGTTTTCACCATGTTGTTTCTCTGTAGCTTTTTCTTTTTTTGTTATTTGTTTTTCCAAATTTTCAATTATTAATTTGGTAATCTTCATAATGTTCATCTTATTGGCCTTTTCTTTGTATTGTTAAATCAAATAACTAGTCAGACGGTTTCTTTTGACAGTGGTTTAATAAAAGTTGCAAAATAAATGGCACTTGGAATTATAAGAAAATTGAATTAAAAGTAAGATTATTAGAATTAAAAGAGAGGTTGAGGTTTTTTACACAAATGGTGGAAACTTTAAGCAGGCACGCAGCCGGCTGTATCTGGGCCCATTTTTGTGCAGCGTATATTTGAAAACTCAACTCACGTACGTCACTTAAGTAGGGTCCATGTACAGAGTATGAGGGCATAGTACTCCTTTTTTGCGAACTCCAAATTTGAGTTTTGAATGATGAACATTAACCACTCTTATTAGGTTCTGACAGAACCTGTCCTAGATTTGATTTTTATTCTTATAGATTTTGTCTAAAATTTAGAGTAATTATATTTTCCATTCATACACAAAGATCTCCAAGCGAGTATAATAAAATTCTTATAAGAAACAACTTTGTACTCTGACTAATCTTTTGGTTTATCTGAGAACCTCAGATATCTTGTTAAAAACAGACATGTGGGAATTAATCGTTGTTAGTATTTCAATATTTTATAAATAATCGTAATCAGTTATTTTAGAATATAAGATTTGAGTGGGTTCCGAACTGAATTGGAACACAACATCATACTATTCGTAAACTAATTGTGATATCTATAATACTCCTTTCGTATGTTCTACCTTATTTTTGTATACAAAGTTGGTATTCTAATTTTAATTAATATTATTTCATTTTAAAATTTAATAGCGAAAATCTGTGGTTGAATTTTATTGAGAAGCGAATAAAACTATAGATTATTAGAAATATAACTAGAAAGTAATTAAAAAAAACATTTAATATACCAGTTTTAACATTTTTGGATAACGTTAATATCATTCTTTTAAATAGAGAGGAAGTATTCTTTGTTAGAAGATCATATGTTTTAATATTTTTTATGTTTTAAAATAGATGATGTTTAAATATTTGAATATAATTTTAATTTATTAAAAATTGGATAAATAATAATTTGTGTATTTTGTAATTGATTGAGTAATTTATAATTAATATTTAATGCTAATTTAAAATTAAAAAGCAAATATTTAATAGTTGTACATTATGTAAAACATCAAGTATTATGGAAGCTAGCATGATTTTCCTCTTAATTGAAATGAGAGCTTAATAAGAGAGGTTTGATAATTATTCTTTCAAGGGTAATGATGCTGCGATGGGTTGAAAAAAGGAAAAGATTATGGGTTGGTGTAAAAAAAGAAATGCAATGATGGTCAAGGAAAGGAGCAGAACGTCGACGTATAGGAGGGTGAGAGAGAAACCCGGCTTCATAATTAGAGGCAGAGACGAGAGAGCTTTTGATTGGATTCTTGTCTCCAACTACGCCATCATAAACGACAATTATTATCCCTTCGTGATTCGCGTGTACATCCAACGGGTTAGATTCCATCTCTCATCCACGTGGATGCATCTCAATAATAGTAGTATTAATTAAGAAAGAAAATAAAAAGAGGGGAGGCGGCACCGACGGATAGCAGCGCGAGTACTCCTTTTCAAAAGAGACCGAATCACTGACGGTGGCGCCCACTTTTCCTTTTTTTTTTCCCAAATTGAAATACATTCATAAGCGGAATACAATGTTTTAGTACATAAGCTGGCGAATAAAAGATATCCCCAGAATCAAGAGCCCAAAGAACAGGCAGCTAGAACCCACACTGGGGCAACTTTCAAACACAACCTTAACAAGAAAAAGGAACTAAACATCGCACTACGACTCAATAAACTCAAAAATAGCTACACAAAAGCATACGACAAACCAGTGCAAAAGACCTCGTAAATAGCAGTAACAATAATCTGGATCAATCGATGCTGCCCTCGGCACGTCATACGATACTATCCACTTGTAGAACCCGAAGACACCGTCGTGCCTTCTCAACCCGGATCTATCGCTGCCGCCTATGGCTTGCCGAACGATACCATCCCCACACAAGATTAAGAACCAAGACTTCACAATCCGACCAGAAAGATCGCTTTACGATCCAAACATCTCTCGGATACGGCTTGAACGCACTCTCTGACGTCCAATTTGAACCTAGATAGAAGTCCACCATAACCTCCACACAACCAAGCTTCGTCGCTCAAACCCCAAAGCCCGAATAAACAATAACACACCAGAACAACGAAAGATCATTGCAACCACCACAACCCAAAGATAATTTTGCAACTGAATGTGTCAATGCACTAACCACTGATAAACTCTAAAAACCAACAACAAGAAACACGTAAGAGGATCCAAAAGGTACACGCCCCTTACCAGAAACCTCATAAACAGGAACCATAACTAAGATAAAAGGTCCAGAAGCTCTCCACATCGGAAACGTCACCGAGCTGTCACGAGACCACCAAGAGGATGAGAGGAGAAAGCACAAACACCAACAGTTGCCAGTGCTGGTTTGCAGTGACAGCTGATCTCGAGAGACGAAGCACGCGCCGACCGTCTGAGAGAGAAAGACGAGAAGCTTTCCCAAAAGATAGGTGTGAGATGAAATTGTGGCAGAGCTCCGATAAACCTCACCCATCATCCTTCTCTTCACCCTGCCACCATGGATCTGGAAGGTTCAATCATATCAAGCACAACAACTAGATCTGGTGGCTATAGGTCTAGCTGGATGCACGCGCCCACTCCGAAAGTAGATCTGAAGAGAAAACCGCTTCCTTAACCATAGCCGACCTCTCCTTACCCTCTCCTTCACCAAATCTCATTTTTTTCACCAGATCTAACATATGAGAAGTGGATCTACACCAAACTCAAACCCAGAGAAAAATATATATCGATTCATGAGGAGGGAAGCAAGAAGAGGCAAAACGAAAGAGGGAACTAGGGAGTCCGGCACCGGCGCTACTCGCCACCACCGGAGAAGCTGGAAACGTAAAGGTTGTCTGCAAGTTCGATGACTGCGCCCACATTTCCTCTTACAAATCATGTTCTTTTACAAACCATTATTTCAAAAGTTATTGTCCTCTCAAAAGTATTAATTACGATTAAATTAGTGAAAATTTACAACTTAATGCCTAACTAAAAGTCTTATTTTTGATATAAACTAAATTTTTTAAGTTGAATGTTTTCAGATCTTTACAAAAGACTTGATTTATTACTTTACATAATCCAAAAGAATGTTAAATCTTTTAACGGAAAAAAAAGAGAAATCAGTTAAACTGAAACCATATTTTTTTTTTCTGTAAATAACAAATAATCAAGACTTTGCTATTTATACATAAAACCGTCGAACTGCTAATGTTCCACATAAGGGTTTAAATAAAAATGCATATAGCTTGCAGAGTTAATGCAGTTCATCATATATTGGAAATTGAACTGTATTTGTGTGTCATTCAACTTTTACATCTGAAGATCATTTTCACGCGTCCGGTATCAATAAACATTTGAAGTATGTTAGAACATGATTTGGGTTAAACCGATCACCGAACTGATCTATTGAAGTTTGTTAACACACAGTCCGGTTGTGTGCTAATATACTTAATTTGAAGATCATTTGAAGTTTGCTAGTACACGTCCGGACCGATCACCGGGCCGGGCCGGTTAGATTGGTCAGATTGTGATTTACTCTTCAAGCTAGTTTTAGGTTGTGCTAAAATCCGATTAGAGTTAAACCGACAAATTCGATCAAAAATCAGCCACGCTTGCTAAAAATATTGACCTAATTTGATATTAAAATTTGGTATCTTCAAAATCAAATTAAAAATGCAAAATTTTGTTGACATTCATATTGTTTTTAATATCTATCTATCTAAATTAATTAATTTTATTATATTTCATATTATTTTGAAGTTTTCATTTTATTTTCTTATCATATTTACATTCTAATAATGATATAAAACTTCGTAAAACTAATTTATAGCAATACATAATACATATAGTTACTTAATTTTTAAATTAGATTATAATTTAAAATTCGGTACCAAATGAATGTGTGTGTCCGTTTTTTAAATATTGGTAAGACCACCTCAACGGAGATTGTAGCAAAGGGGTTCTAAAGAAAAACAAAAGAAAAATAAATCAAAAATACATTAAAACAATAAATCGATGTCAAATATAGAGACTTAAGAATCAATAAAAACTCTATACGTGGCCGTTTTGTATTGGATATTCTTTAAGGGTTTTGTGCTCTCATCTCTCTCTTCTCTTTCTGCGATGAAGACGAGATCTGATTCCGATGACTTTCTTTTGTGCAAGACCCACTAATTTCGTTTCTTTATCTGAATCAAGTTCGTTTGTTTCCAAAGAAGCCCACGCGATGGATTTGGATTCTAGTTCGTTCTGTATCTGAAGCTAGATTCACGTTTTTGAAGATGATAAGGTTGGTGAGGAACTGCAACAGCTCAAGGAAACTTCTGTGCACAAGATGGAGGAAGTTATTGAGAGTTGTATCTCTATTGTGAAAGAAAGTTTCAACTTTGAGAAGAAAGAACAAGAAGATTTCAATGTTCAGAGAGTTTTGGAGGCTGAGAAGAGGTTTTCCCATTGGACCATGAAAAATTTAATTACACTAATAAGGGTTCTAAACTTTTCAAATCACAAAATCAATTATTAAATTATTCATTAGAACTCATAATGGGTTCTAACCATTGAACTTGCTCTAAGAAACTAAGGATTCTATCAGTCTAGGTTGTCTTCACGTGCATCTCCACCGTCCGATTAACGTTTGATGTTCATTGTCTTCCTTCTCTAATTCTTTAAAATGAGGTATTTTCATTTGGTCATTCATCTCATCATCATGATGTTACCACGCAGGTGCATATAAGCAAGGTCGTAGAATGTAATATTATGAAATTTATTCATATTGGAATAATTAAGATAACAGGTTTGTTGTGCAGATACGGATCTCATAAATAAATTTTAAATTATACTAGTAGTACAGTATTTTTTTAGAAATATAGTGGGGAATAATCATTTAAGTTATGGAGGACACGTGTGAATCAAGATTAACTGCGGCGGCCGCTTTTCATCTGAGAGGACCCACACGCTTCATTTTAAGGTCATCCAGAATCTCAATCTCAACCAACCACATCTTTTCTCACCCGATGCGAAGTCGGTCATTTTACACCACCACGAAACCGCATATAACTATGTCTATATTTCTTAAGCAGCCCCTTTCTTTTGATCCTTCACAGCTATTGCCCAGATATTTATTGGCTTGAAAAAGTAACCCAACCACTTATTAGACACTGCATTAAATCACCCCAGTAAATTAACTACTCCCTCTATCTTACCATAAATACAGCTTAAAATTTCCGCACACAAAAAAAAAAGTATTTTCTGTTTATTCTATTCAATACATTATTTGTTTAATTTTGTGTATTAATGAATTAAAAACAAGTATAAAAAACTGAAAAGTTTATTTAATATTAGTCTTAAAAGTGTAAAACAAAATTTATAACAAAACAAATTTAAAAATATTAAAAAATATTTAATATAAAATGGAGAGAATATCCAACAAATATAATTACCAAATTAGTTTCAAAAGTAACATCGATCTCAGGCATTTCATTAATTAGAGCTTGGAGAAGTTATATTTTCTTATCTAACATTTATTCTATAGAAGAATTTGATTAATTTCGTTATAGATACAATTAGTATTAAAAGTGAGTTTTAATATTCTGCACTACAAAATATCACTCTTGAAAAGGTTGGGTTCGATGGAGTAAATTTTCTTATAAAAGTATCTACCAATGCGAAGATGACACGACAGTAGCTTCATCTTGACACATGTTACCGGTAATGGGGACATGTGGCGGCTGTGTAATGTCGTAACGTGACAGACAGTCAGTATAGGAGATGGTTGCGTCGGCTAAGTGACGATGATGATATTACCTCAACGTATGAGCGCGCGTGAAGTTGGTCCCATCGTGTCCAAGTTCTTTTGTTGGCGCGGGCCACGTGTTGGAGTTCTACTTTGTACAAAACACCTTATTGGAACTCTGCAACCATTAATTCATAAGGCAGCCACTTATTCCTTTAAAGTAGTATCTAATTTTTATACACACTGTAACACGCATTCGTGTCTCCTTTTATTTATTTCTCTCTTTGTCTGAATAATTTTGGAAGTCATTGTTTATTAGTTTTATGGAAAAGCATTGTTCACCTTATTTGTGTATCACTTACTACTAATCAAGAAAATGAAATTATTCTAAAAAGAAACGAAATTAAACTGATTTATTTAAGAGTCGTATTATATTATGGGAGAAGCGTAATTTCAGCGGTTGACGTTACCGTTAAAGCGCCGTTAACCGCATTCGAGTGTTGGGTGATGTGTCGTGACTGAACTGTGGTATTTCCCTTGAAACTTCGAAGAAAGTTATTAGGCTTCACGTGGCCGTCTGTTACATTTACAAGGACACCGTCAACTCCTTTTCATTAATTTAATAAAATTATTTTTGCTTTTTGAACTTGTGACCGCCGCCCTTCACACTCTGTTCACATTTCATGCTCGCTTTAGTTTCTGTATGTAGTACGACACTTATAATTATTGAAGTTGATAATTATTTATAAATGATTTAGAAGTAATGCAGTACAAAAAGGTGAATGTCTGAGTTAAGTTTCGAAAAAAGAAACCAGACAACTTTCTTTTCTTTACGCAAGATTCAGTTCAGTTCAGGTCTTTGGCTCTTTTGTTTTCTGCATCTGAAATATATGGGCTCTAGCAAAGGCCCCCAAAAAAATTATATGAAAGAGACCCACTCTATTATCTGGGCAACTATATACACAGCATTCTTTGTTTTTTGAACTGCATACACAGCATTCTAAAATTGCATGCTATTACACCAGCATTGAAATTTGCAATATGTTAGCATAGTAGCTAATAAGAGTGTATACTATGATGTCTACTAACACATAGTTTTCTTCTGAATAGTACACATAAAAATAAATTATAATATGAAGGCTGTTCTGGAAGTATAACGACAACAAAGCCAAACCGTCAGATTATATTTATACACAGCTACGAAGAATGTGCTTCGTCTTCAAATCACGGAAAAGAACATTACGAACTCACTAAAAACAATAAGAAAAGGCAAACCATGAAAGAAAGGAATTTATAAATACATCTTTTAAAAACAAATTATGCACATAAATAACAAAAATCAATGCATAAATGAGAAAAAAAAAAAAAAAAAACTCAAACCAATGATTCTATATATATGTCGTGTCTCACAGTGGAAGATTAAAGATCGCGGGATGATTGGCTTATCCATCTGCAGATACACACAAAGAAACCCATTTTCAAACTTTAAAATCATATTTTCAATCAAGACACTGTTTATGCAAAAGCGTCACTATCCATTCGAACAAACCTTGAGAGTAAGAATCTGCCGAGTGGGCTAACATTTGTGTTGGAACTAAACTCCTTCTTAGCTGGTTTTTTTTTGTTCTCCCCATCAGCGGGTTCGCTCTTGGAGAAAACACGTACCGCCATGTCCTGCACTTCCTTCACCGAAGCTTCTTTTGAACTGTTATGAATTTAGGACTCATCAAGTAATAATACATTATCAAATGACCAAACATGTGTTTTGTGTCTGTGGATATCATAGTTTTGTGTACCTTCCCAAAAGTTCAATCAGCTTGGCAACAAAAGCTTCACAAGAACCAGGGTTTTCACGTTCCATTGCCACGAGGGATCTCGACACTGCATTTCCTATAGACCCTTTTGAATCGTCACCAAGAGCCTACCACCACAAAACCAGAATACATCATCTTCTCTTTTTTTTTTTTTTTCTGGGTCAAAAAAGACATGATCTTCTATATTTCTTTTCTTCTCTTATATCTAACTAGTACTCAATGAATACCTCTTTTAGGGACGGTATGAGCAATACTGACAACGATGCAGGCAATGAATCCCATATGGGTTCTTCTTCTTCTTCATCGCTCACTTGTTGTGGTTCTCTAAGTTTTTTTTGTTTACCAGAATTTCTGCACAGGTTATAACTTCATGTTACGAATAACCACACAAAATGCTATGACCAGCATATGTTATGATCAAGATGAACCTGGAATAGTCAGAATCTTCTGTCATTTGTTCCCTTCTTTGGTTAATATCCGCATCTTTATTGTTATTCCTCATTCCACGTCTTTCTCTAGCATTTCCCCTTCTGAAACCTGCGTCAAGTGCTGCTTTTGCCTAGATTTGAAGTTGACTATAAGAATTCTATGATAAAGTAAGACGACCAGAAGACAACTAAAGCGCCCTAAAGGTACATATAAACTTATTGCATACGAAGAAAGGCCATGGCAAGTACGATTAGATAAACAACCCATAAAGAAAATAAGATTAAAAGTAGTTCACCAACCTCCGCAAGATTTGCGATGCTAACTTCTGAGGCACTAGAAGTTCTCTCTAGATTCCCTAGCCTGGATTTTGGGGTTCGAGGTGATGCAGAGTCATCATGCTGTCCACGGACAACAACAGTTCCACTTGTTGAAGCATCACCCAAAGATGCATACCCACCGCTAGACTGCAAGGCAGAGCCGTAATCACTCAATACGAGTTGTTCGAAAAAACATAATTTCTGTAGAAGATGTATTAAAGGCTGCTAGAGATTTTATACTGCAGAGATTTGTTCACGGAATATTGAAGATGATTGAGAACGTTCTGAGGTTCTTAGGACAACAGTTCCGGATCCACTGAGCGATGAATCTTCCTGAATTTAGAAGCACAAAATTAGTTAAAATACATTAATAAGTTAGGTACAAAAGAAAAGGGTTGCGTTGTGGGAGTTCTCCACGTGAAATTTGACTAAGTTCATACTCTAAGTAGTTACTCAAAGGACATAAACACACAGCGTGAATGATTTAGAAAATAATTTCCAGGTGCAGTGGTAACGGCAAGGAAACGGTGTGAAAGGAGAGACTATATCTGTCACACAAGAGGCAAAGTATCTTACCTCATCGTAGAAGCCGTCTTCATGGTCGTTCTGATAAGAATCTCTTTTGACAAAACCTCCTTCAGAGGCTTCGGGAACTGTACTACCAGAAGTGGGTGACAACTGACTACCACGAGCTCTTGATGTTCTTTGAGAAGTCTGATTCGAAGGAACTTCTTGGCGCCTCTCCCTTGCATGAGGGGGTTTTAAAGCACGAACTGTTCCAATACTCTGAGAGCCCCCAATGTTAAAGTCCCACCCAGCATTTTTGACAGTTCTCCCCTGAAAACTGTAGCTACGAGTTAAAACATATATTATTAAACAAGAAACATAAGAAACCCAAGCGCAGAATTCATCCAACCTAGATCCAGGAATGCCTTGGCTTCTCTCCTCCCTAGCCATTCTAACAGTACCGGATGATTCAAATGGAGCTTTGGGACCATTCCGGGGAGTTTCTTCATCCTCTTTTACTTGGTACTTTGGTCGCTCCCTTTAAAGAGAACAAAAGAACAGAATAACAATAGTGCTTAATCTGGATTTTCTTTTGGCATATAAAAGATGAAAACAACATACGGGATCATCTAACCGTTACTTTGACATACAATCACACAAGAAAAATAAAAAAATTGGACCACAAGCCACAGCTGTTGAAGAGAAAAAAAAACAGAAAAGCGTCCAACCTTATCCTCTCCAGAAGTTTCGGACTTTTCTTAGCATTCTTAATAAATCTGTGTTTAATAAGTTCTTTGGCACTTGGTCTCTGAAAGTGTAAGACTTATTTAAGAGATCTTGAAATGCCACTGCTGGAAATAAAAAAGCAAAGATTACAGGATTGCGTCGTAAGTACCTCGGCAGGGACTTTTTTCAAGCATAATGAAACAAACTCCTTCACCGGACGGGAAAAATGCTCATCTAACTGCGTAGACAAGAAAGAAGGTTAAACATTATAGGCGACGTCACAGTCAAGAAATGGCAGTGACAGGTTCTTGAGGCAAAGCACTCCGATCCTGCTGATTAACTTTATCGTATTTGAAAAAGAACATGTGTAACCTGAGGAGGATTTTCACGAGGAATGATAAAAAGCACTCTCATAGGATGAAGGTCAGCTAGGGGAGGTTCTCCTTTTGCCATCTCGATAACTGTTATTCCGAGCGACCATATATCAGCCTAAAAACAGTCCCAGCATCAGAAAAAATACTATGTATGCTAGGAAACAAGTACAGCTTCTATAGACACATAAGAAATGTCAAGCTACGAGAAGTGAAGGCACGCTACCTTCTCATTGTATCCTTCTGAGTTCTGAATCACTTCTGGTGCCATCCAAAATGGCGTTCCTACAAAAGTCTGCCATTCTTAACTTATCAGCGCAAGCAACACAGATCAAGATTAAAAACTCTGAAACATCAAGAATAAAAGATAAGATTAGTACAAATTGACCAGAGCATTTAATCATTTTCTATCTTTCAAAATATTGCTTATACCATTATAATTAAGCCCACAATTGAAAAGTGCGTATGATTCTACTACATGGAAGTTACTGCAATGGAAGTTGCAAATAACAAATCATTCAATTGAATATTAGTCGTTGGAACTGGAAAAGTTAACTCAGTATTAAGTAAAAATGCACACAGCAAGCAGCATCATAAAAAAGGAGACCAGAAACTTTATACCGGCCTTATTATAGTGGGAATATATAAGATATATTGCACAACAGGAGATGAGAAAAAAAAACAGAATTAAGAGTGATCACTAGCATAATAAACTAAGCACCTTCCTTCTTGATATTGTCCGTGTTAGTTGTGCAGACACACCAAAGTCCGCCACCTGATACAGAGTGAAAAACAAGTTGACGACCCTGTTCGTGCAAAGTCTCATAGAGAAGATTCTACTGTCATAATAAAGTTAAAAAAGAAACACCTTAACATCGCCATTCTCGGTCAATAAAATATTAGCAGCTGCAAAGATAGGAAGAAAGTGATTTTCATGTACAAAAGTCAAAACACATTTGATCACATAAAACCATAAGACACGATAAGAATAGTTAACGCAGACAAAACCTTTGATGTCTCTGTGGATCTTTCCCTCACTATGCAGATATTCAACAGCATGAAGCAGATCACGTGTGATACAAGCGATTGATGCTTCATCCAACGGATGACCAGATTGAAGCTGCACAAGATATATTGCTTTTGAGGATTATAAGTTGCATCGAGAAGACATAAGTAGAGGAAAAGATCTCCACAGTGCATACATCACCAAACATGATTATATATCCCAATTCCTAGAATTCTGACTACAAATTGCAAAGATGTGATTTGACATACAAGATCAGCAACAGAACCACCAGCCATATATTCCATGATGATCCACAGTTTGGTCTGATGAAGGTAAGAACCGTAGTATTCGGTAATATATGGGCAACGACATTGTGACAATACTGAAATTTCCTGGGGTCAACAACAGAAAATGAGGACGAAGATCTTTGTAGACAAATGTCAACCAGAGAAACTGACGTCAATCAAGAGATACCTTCTGGATATCTTCGATCTCATCTTCTCTGCCAGATATTAAGTAAGAAGGTTAGTAAGGTAAGATCACTGAGCATGTAAAACATACTGCAGCGAGCAACTGAATCTGTTTTTCTATTGAAAGCTTATTTCCTTTAGCCTTTGAAAATCGTGAACACATATTAATTCATACAATCAAAAATGAAATTAGTCAACACATTATATTACCCAAAAGCTTAAGAGGAGAGCTGCTGCATAGATAATACAAAGAAAAAGTAGCAAATGGAAAATGTACTCACGATTCTTCCAGGTCGATGACTTTAATTGCAACTTCTTTGTTGAGTTCCTTATCAAACCTGGTAAGCAGCAGCAGCAGAAGCAACTCAGCATACAAATAAGATAGATTCAATAGTTCTTAGAAAGTCTATATAGCATAAACTAATAAGACAAGTGGCATTCCACAAATTCCAATTTCTTCCAACTAGTGTCAATAAAGGCAACTTATTTCTTTCGAGTTTCAAACATGAAAAAATCAGCAGCACTTAATATTATGGTGTAATTAAAAACATCATTTCGATGAAACCAAGTATCATTCTCAGGATTTCTATCTGAAGGAGACAAGATCCTAAACTCAAAAGCGTAATAGATATACTTACGCTTTATAGACATCACCAAAAGATCCTCTTCCAATTAACTCAACCTGGCTAAATCTGGCTCCAGCTGCCTCTTGTAAACCCGCAACATCGTCCATCTTCTCCACATACAATGAAAAACAACCTCTCTCTCCCTCACAGCAAAACACTATACTTAGAAAAATAAATAACACAAGTCAGCTAAACCCTCCCCTCAAAAGGGTCAACCCTGAAACTAGCTTCCACTGCATAACACTAACTTCTCCAAGTACTACCCAAGGAAAGCAAAGGAACAAGCTTATGTAAACCTGAATAAACCTTTTACTCAAAGCAAAGAGAAAGATTATTATTATATAACGATGACATACAAAACCCGCAAAGCTCCGGCCGTTAGGTGGGTATTGGACCAAGTGACAGCTGACCAACATAATCCAAAAATATTCTGTCACTCTAATAAACTGGAAAGCAGCAACATACACGCAATATTGTGACATCGACGTCACTGATTCGATCAATGAGATAAAACGAACAAATTTTCCTCGGATTACATTTATCAAAATTCTCTAAGAAATTGAGGATCGATCCGAGTTTACCTGGTAATTTGACAAAGACGGAGTACGAATACTACAGATCTCTTTTCACC
The DNA here is from genome assembly GCA_905132765.1 of Moricandia arvensis. Lineage (NCBI taxonomy): Eukaryota > Viridiplantae > Streptophyta > Magnoliopsida > Brassicales > Brassicaceae > Moricandia > Moricandia arvensis. The sequence continues at coordinate 10,325 of CAJHQP010007045.1, read as the reverse complement.
TTTAGGAAGCTATATCTTGAGAGCAGCAAGAGATCGAGAGGAAACTGTTTGTTGGCAGAGGAAGCTTCCTCGTTTTGATTTTTTTTTCAATTATTTCTCGTTTTTTTTTTCCTTCCAGTTTTTTTTTCTGTTAGAAATCATTCAGATAGATTCGACCCATTTCATGATCCAGCCAGTAGCAACAACCCGTCCCAAATTTAAACGTTAAGACAATCTAATAAAGCCCATTTAACTTCCCGTTGGTCATCCCAGTTTAAATAGTCAGGGCCCATGTCAAGAGTGTGAAGATCGATACTATGATCTTGACCTAGATCTACTCGAATCAGTGCTTGATGAGTAAAGAAACGAACGAGAACACACAGAAACTGTTTACCCAGGTTCACCGCACCTCTCCCAATCGAAAGAGGCTGCTATATCTCCTGGGGCCGATCTTAGATCAGCAATCCACTATTTAGCTCTGATCTTGAGCTGATTACACTCGTCACCACCGATCTAGAACTCTCCTCTCTCTCTCCTTAAGGAATGAGCTAACCCGACTTATAACTCGTCGTTTTACATAAGCTCATCTCACGTGATTAACACGTGAAGCAGATTAAACCAACAACGGTTTAATCTTGACTAATCTAGACCGGTGGTATACACGAAGTAAATACATGTTAATATATGGACACATTCTTCAAATCTCCTCCTTGTCCATTATTAGCATTAGTGGATTCCTTCTTCTTCTTCTCTTGTTGACTCTTCTTGCCAACTCCTCCTGAAACTAACTTCTTCAGCTTCTCAACTTCTGAGTAACCCCACTCAGCTTTTAATCTTCCGAGTAAACCCACCCGGCTTCATATCTTTGAACTTGGTTGCTCAGTTCTCAGTAATCCTGAGAAACCTCAACGCTTCCCTCATCTTCCCAACTGGTAGAACTTTTGTAAAGATATCTGCAGGATTATACTGTGTAGCTATCTTCACCACATTTATGAACTTGTCACTCACCAATTCCCGGACAAAGTTGTACTTCACATCAATATGCTTCGTCTTCTCGTGATGAACTGGATTTCTTGACAACGCTATTGCACTTTGCGAGTCACAGTACACCTCAACTCGATCCTGATCAAAACCTAACTCATTGATAAGCCCCCTGAGCCATATAGCTTCCTTTGAAGCTTCACACAACGCAATATATTCCGCCTCCGTGGTTGATAAAGCTATAACCTTCTGAAGACTTGACCTCCAGCTCACTACATTTCCACCAACAGTAAACATCATTCCTGTGATCGACTTCCTCTTATCAAGATCTGAACCGTAATCCGCATCACAGAACCCCTTTACCACAAACTGTCCTTCTTTTCTGAAAGCCAATCTCATCCGTGTAGTACCTCTCAAATACCTGAAGATCCATTTAACTGCCTGCCAGTGAATCTTGATAGGATTACTCATAAACCTGCAAACCATTTCCAATCGCATATGCTAGATCAGGTCTGGTTCCTACCATTGAATACATGAGAGAACCTACTGCACTTTGATACGGAATATCCCTCATGTAAAACGTCTGCTCATTAACCTTCTTTTCTGTAGCTGAACTTAACCTGAAGTGGGCTCCTAGAGGGGTAGACACACTTTTAGCCTTCTCCATGTTATAAGTACCTAAGATCTTCATAATGTAGTCCTCCTGTGATACTGTCAAGATCCCTTTCTCCCTATCACGTGTTATCTCCATACCTAGGATTTTCTTAGCATCTCCTAAATCCTTCATTTCAAATTCTGAGCTCAGAGTTTTCTTCAAATTTGTAACTTGTGCTTTGCTCTTGGATGCTATAAGAATATCATCCACATACAAAAGTAGGTAGATGAAGTTGTTCTTCTCAAACTCCTTGTAGTAAACACAGATGTCATATTCACTCCTTGTAAACCCATTGCTCAGAATAAACTCATCGAATCTTGTATTCCACTGTCGTGGCGACTGTCTAAGACCATAAAGAGATCTCTTCAACAAGCATACTTTTTCAGGATGAGTTCCATCAATATATCCTTCTGGTTGCTCCATGTAGATATCTTCATCTAGATACCCATGTAAAAAAGCTGTCTTCACATCCATTTGTTGAAGCTCCATATCAAAGTGCACCACCATAGACAGTATAACCCTGATGGATACATGCTTCGCCACTGGACTGAATATCTCCTGAAAATCAATACCTTCTTTCTGCGAATATCCCTTAGCAACTAACCTTGCTTTGTATCTTGTATTCTCAACTCCTTCAACGCCCACCTTTCTCTTAAACACCCATTTACATCCTATGGGCTTCTGATCCTTCACTCTATCAACCAATATCCAGGTACCATTCTTGACCAATGATGTCATTTCCTCATCAGCAGCCTTCATCCATAATTCACTGTCTGGATCTTCTAACGCTTCTTGATAACTCGCTGGTTCTGGCTTACCTGCATCTTCCATCATCAAATATGCAAAACCAACTATAGCCTCGTCTCCCTCATAAACCATGTAGTCCTTCAGTTTTGTAGGTTGCCTTGTCTGTCTCCTTTCTCTGTCTCTAGCCAACTGATAACCGCTTAAGTCAGGCTGTTCTGTTGACTGTTGAACGTTTGATTCATCAGAAGCACCTTCCAGATTTGTCCCCTTAGCTTCTGTTGAATCTTCGTCACCTCCTTGAGTGATAACCTGTTCTCCTGTAATCTCAAAACTCAAACTGTTGTTAGTAGAAATATGATTACTAGGAATAGAGTTACCTGATGTATCAGTCTTGTTGATGTCTTTGTACATCAATTCCTCCCTAAAGGTTACATTCCTACTGATCGTACACTTCTCTTCATCTAGCAGCTATACCCGGAATCCCTTTACCCCGTCAGGGTAGCCTGTGAATACTCCTTTCTTTGATCTTGGATTCAACTTACCTTGATCGGTATGAACGTAAACCAAGCACCCAAACCTTCTTAATCCTGATAAATCTGGAACAGCTGATGTCCATCTCTGATCTGGTATTTCAAAACCTATAGCTGACGATGGTAGCTTGTTTATCACATATACTGCTGTAGCTGCTGCTTCTGCCCAAAACCTCACATCCAAACCACTCTCACTTAGCATACTTCTCACTTTGTTCATAATGCTACGGTTTAATCTCTCTGCAACCCCGTTCTGCTGTGGAGTATAGGTGCACGTCTTATGTCTTACAACTCCCTCATCCTTACAGAACTGATCAAACCTAAGGTTGCAGTACTCAAGACCGTTGTCAGTCCTTAGCTTCTTGACCTTTCTTTTGTTTGAACCTCGACCATTCTCTTCCACTCCACGAACTTCTCGAATGCTTCGTCTTTTGTCTTTAGAAAATATATCCAAACCTTTCTCGACCAGTCATCTGTGAATGAGATGAAGTATTGACAATTACCTAGACTCCTTGGAACATTGGGAGAGCCCCACAGATCGGAGTGAATATAATCCAGCTTCTCCTTGGTTACATGTATGGCTGGACCAAAACTGACTCTTTGCGCCTTTCCAATTACACAGTCTTCGCAGAAATCTAGATCTGTGATAGTAGCTTTATCAATACATCCTTCCTTAGCCAACACGTCTAACCCTTTCTGCCCTACATGTCCCAGTCTGCTGTGCCATAGCCGAGTAGTCGCCAACCTTGTTTCATCTGCTTGAACTTGACCTGTAGCCCTTACACTGCATGCCTCAGCCTTTATAGCCTTCCCTTGAAGAATGTAGAGAGTATCATTTCCTCTTCGTAGCCCCTTCATTATTAGAGTGCAACCTTTTACAATTCTGATGCAGCCTTCTGAGCCCCTGAATTCACAACCTTTTCCCTCCAGAGTACCTAGAGATATCAAGTTTCTTGATATTCCTGGCATGTATCTGACCTCGTGAAGAATGAATGTTGTTCCATCTGGATTCATAAACCTCACTGAACCAATACCCTTAACCTCTGTGTGACTGTTATTTGCCATTCTGACCTTTCCTGACGAGATTTCATGTAAGCCTATAAACAGATCCTTCCTTGATGTCATGTGGAATGAACACCCTGTGTCTAAGACCCATTCCTCTGTCTCATTATGATCTTGTGAAAGATTTACTTCACTTGCAATTAATCCAACAAGATCCTCAGCATCATCTCTTGCTAACGAAGACTCCAGCTTGTTCTGTGACTGAAACTTTCCTTTGTTGCGCTCCAACCATTTATAGCACTGCTTTTTGAAATGGCCTTATTTCCACATATCCAACATATCTTCTTTCTTTCAGCAGATTTAGACCTAGACCTGCCATACTTTCTTCCTTTGTTTCCAGACCAACTTCTTGTCTCTGATCTTCCCCGAACAAAATGACCTTCTGAACTGGGACGAGAACCTGACGTTTCTTTTATTTCCTTCTCTTTGGACTTGGCTGAACTCGCAACATCTCCTACCTTGATGACATCTCTTGAGTATTTTAATGTCTCCTTAAGCTGATCGTATCTTGATGGTAGAGCATTCAATAGCAACACCGCTTGAACTTCCTCTGGGACCTCTATGCTTAGATGACTTAGCTCTCCAACAATCTTGAGAAAGTCATCTATATTCTCATCGATTGATCGATGATCTTGCATCTTAAAGCCGTAGAGTTTGAGCTGGGAGTGAACTCGGTTAGGTAGTGATTTAGGCATGTAGAGTGCCTCGAGAAGTGACCATGTCTCTGCGGCTGTTGTACATCTTTCGATCTTCCTCAGAACATGATCTCCCACATTTAAGAAAATCATGTTCATCGCTTTCTCACATCGCTCCAATCTTGACTCTTCTTCCGCTGCCTTCTTCTTCTTGGACTCGGTGTCTCCTTCATCTTCCGAGCCATCTTCCTTGATCTCAGAGCTTGAGACCTTGGCTTCTAGAACGTCCTTCAAACCTGATACTCTTAGATAAGCATACATCCTTCGCTTCCATAAAGAGAAGTCACTATCTCCATCAAACCTATCGATGTCGATCTTGGAACCAGCCATCGTCTTCCTTCTGATATCTTTCGAATCTTCGATCAATATCACCACGAAGCTTTAAACTGGCTCTGATACCAATTTGTGAAGATCGATACTATGATCTTGACCTAGATCTACTCGAATCAGTGCTTGATGAGTAAAGAAACGAACGAGAACACACAGAAACTGTTTACCCAGGTTCACCGCACCTCTCCCAATCGAAAGAGGCCGCTATATCTCCTGGGGCCGATCTTAGATCAGCAATCCACTACTTAGCTCTGATCTTGAGCTGATTACATTCGTCACCACCGATCTTGAACTCTCCTTTCTCTCTCCTTAAGGAATGAGCTAACCCGACTTATAACTCGTCGTT
>CAJHQP010007044.1:0-34476 GCA_905132765.1 Moricandia arvensis | reverse complement strand
TGGATGAGACAACAGATCGGTCTGGAGTGAGCGAAATCAACAAGAAGATTTCGATTTCGAGATCAAGCCGTCGGACAAACCAAGGCGAAAAGTTTCGCCGTCTAGAGAGAATAGAGAGAAAGGGATTCTGAATTCGAGCCCCTTTCCTACATAATTAACCCACCCAATCGCATGCTCCCACGTGGCACTTAAGGACCACTGCAAAAACTTCTTAATTAAGCGGCGTTTCTATGGTTTTTAAGTGTTTTTGATTTAATTTTCGACCCATAATTACTAAGAAATGGGCCTAAGATCCGCCGATAAGGTTGCTCTTAAAATCCTCTACCGAGAAGAAGTTGAAGTGTCCCATTTTGCTGTTGACTACGAGTGTCTAACGAACGCAAACCATATGTTCACGGTTAGTCTACTACACTTATTAGTGTTTTTGTGACAATTATCGAGGGTCAAACTAGGATCCCTGAACGTCAAATGTTCCTCTGCTGATAACGGTGAGGTTATTGACGTACTTAAAAATGATCCATTCTTGTTGTTTGATGGTGTCATGATCCGTAATAAAAATTTTGCAAGGACCAGTGAACATCACTTTTGACGGAGAAAAGAATGTTCCGACAGGAGTATGTACCGTTGATTTTACACTACGATCCAAGCTTTTTGGTAAACGCAAAAGCGTTCTCTTTGGTCATCGCCGCGACCACCCTAATATCAATCGATCTCATTTCTTTCTTTGTATGATAATAGTTGATATCTTTTCAGTTCCTTAATATATACTCCCTCCGTTTCGTTTTACTTGTCGTTCTAGGTTTTTACACGCAGATTAAGAAACCATTTAATTTTACATATTTTCTAGATAAAAACACAATTACCTATACACTTAACCACATTTCAACCAATAGAAAAATAGAATAACAAATAAAACTAATAAATTTTGCATTGAAATTATAAAACGACACTTATTTTGAAACAAAAAAATTTCTCTACAACGACAACTAAATCGAAACGGAGGTAGTATTTATTATTTTGTTATTTTATAATATGTAAATATAAAATAAATAATAAAATAAGTAACTATTTTCATACATAATGTTCAAAGGAGCAGATTTAAGCAGTATAAATATTATATGATCATCGTTATGACCGTACATTGTGCCAGAGAACTTTCAAGTACACATGGTATTATTATTACTAATAATTTTTGTTTTGAAATATGTGTCTAATATATGTATATATATGTTATTATCTATAAGGAAATTGCTTCAGATAATGACATACAACACTTATGGGCGCACACATTTAATTTTCAACTGATTCAAAGTTTTTAACATAATTGAATTCACGTAAGTTATGAGATATGTTCTGCTCAGAGCTTCTGAGAGAAGATGAAACTGGATTGGTAGATCACGCAATGCACAATAAAAGGTACGAGGTTAAAATAGCATTATGATTTGGTGCTTGTCAAACTCCCTTTTCAATCAACAAACTATTTGATCTAGAGAACGTAATAGTAAGAATCAACAGCCTTATCACTCAGTAAGAGAGTTACCAAACATCATTCATAAAAACATCAGCAATCGACTTAAGTCACTAAAGCAAAACTATCAGATGCTTAGGATGAAACACAAGTCAGTTGGGTTATAGGCTCAAATTTCAAGCCAGTTGAAAATCATTTTAAAAAAAAATCATTTTGATTTTAAACACTATTTTTATTGATATATAGATATTACATTTCAGCAAACATAACTAAAATATAATTGGAAATCGTGAAGAGGATGTATTCAACACAACCTTAATAATGCTTAACTATCCTAAAAAAAGGGTATAGCTCATACCTTACATCACAGTTCATACCCAAAACTCTCCACCTTGCTTAATGTTGTCGTTGTTGAAAAGTTTTGTTATACTCCATTCCAAACAATTTTTACAATCTACTGATAGTTCTAGACATTGCACCGTTGCATATAGTGTAATTTTCCCAAGCTTCTTTTCCCCTGCCGCGTAAAGTATGACGCGAAGGCGGTTTTCAGTAGTCTTCCTGACTTTAAGTGTTAGCTCAGAAAAAAAATCCATTGCTCTCTTGGCAAATAGTTTTGCATCTCCTCTCACGTTATTTGGATTTTGCATAGAAAAATATGCTCGTAACTAGTCCTGGCTGGAAAGTGTACATTGATTGTACCAGCATAGAGAAAACATTGGTCGTACCATATCAATCCTCCTTTGTTACTCGGACATCTCTTACGAAACTGCAATACAACCATAAATGTTTTGTATTATAAATAATTTCAACCTTTATCAACATAGTTTCATTTAATAAAAGCATCTTCAATATAATTCGGTTTCTCCAAATTATGATAAATTGTGATGTCTATACAACTAAAAAAAATGGATATCAAAAATTTCAGGATATCAAGATCTGTCAGATCCATATTCGATTATCTATATCTGAATCCATGATTTTTGGAATATCTAAATAATAGATATCAATCTAAATATTAACATAACAATGGATATTCATATTTGGACACAGAACCCTAAAAACAGTGATGAAATATTTATAATTATATTAAACTAAATTTATAGCATTATATTAAATGAAACAAAATATGCTACAATAAAGTATAATATATTAGAAACTAAAATTAATATAAAAATAATTTAAGTAAAATTTTTGTACAAAAATTATGTTATCCTGAAAAATTTACTAATAACATATATTGTAAATATACTTAAAGAATCAAGATATCCAGATATCAATTCGATATTTACTGATCTGGGATTCAATTATACATATCCGACTTTCCAAATATCTAGATATTCGGAGTGGATCAGAGGCAGACCTCACATTGAATCCCAGATATTTAACAATTGTCCCATCTCTAACCATTAACAAATGTCAAACTTTGTCAGCTGATATTATTTTCTAGTTACTCTAGTCTGATTTTCGTTTCTTGCAGTCAATTCTCTTTTGGCTCAAATATACAGTTTTACATCATTACATAAACATATTTTTTATATTTAAATGATGGCTCATTTACCCCCGAAATTGCGATGTCAAGGCATGTATGACATTTAGACCCATAAGAGTCACCACGACATTGGAGAACGACGGTAGCAGAATTGGCTTCCGTTTCTCCATGATTTACGTTCATGAAACCGACATCATCAAAAGAACTATCACGAATGTAATTGAAGACCCACTTGAGGTTTTTCTCGTACTCACTTCCAGATTTATATTTTCCTTGATCTGTGAGGCATTTGTGGTTGATATACTCATTGGTAAGGTTCAATGACGAAACACTATGTATAATGAGAAATTGCATGGCTAAAATAGGAAAAGAAAATTGTTTGGATAAAGAATATGAGAACTTCATTGCTATAAATCTTTTATTTCTTTTCAGTAAATAGTGACTTTGATAAATTAAGTGTTTTATATAGGAACTCAGAAGAGTTTTAATTGATTGGCTCACTGGATATAAGAAAAAAGAGGGATGTTTTCGGCGGTGAAAATGGAGGGACAAAGAAAAGGTCCAAGTTCACTTTTTGCTAAGTTTAAACTCCTAAAAATAAAACTAATACAAAACATTTCGTGCACCACTCTTGAATCAAACATGCTTTTTAATAGTCTGTCCCTTTTAAAAATGATGTATATTTTATAGTTTTCACACATATTAATAAAATATATTTTATTTTGATTATAAATATATTGTTTTATGATTAACAATTTTTCAACATTTATAGTTAATCAAGATTCGATAAACATTAATTAATTTTTAAAGTTTACTATTTACTATTATTAACTAATAAAATGTATTTTTTGAGACAAATTTATTTCTAAAAAGTTTTTTTTTAAAATAGAGTATTTTCTAATTTTGAAAGTATAATAAAATTTTTTTGCAAAAACCCTTCGCTTTTTATATAAAAAACTGAGCATAAATCTAATTAAAATTTGTTGCTGACAAAAACAAATCTAATTAAAATTTGTTAATATTATATGTGGAGTTAGTGCTTTTTTTTTACATCATGTAGAGTTAGTGCTTTTTTTTACATCATGTAGAGTTAGTGCTTTTTTTACATCATGTAGAGTTAGTGCTTATGTATGAGAAAACGACCATAACATATCCAATATATAACCGTATGTTCAGTATATATCATATGGGGGTACAAACATATCCGATTTTTTATAAAATTCAAATTTCACACTTTTTTTTTTGAAACACACATTTAATTGATTTAAAGAAGGTTAGTGAGGAGCATTAAAAGCATCCTCAATTACCAGAGGTTCATATACAACCAAAGCATTTTTAGCTAAACTATCAGCTATTTTGTTCTTTATCCCTAGGGATCCAGGCAAACGAAACAAACTCAAACTCAGCAGAAATAACTAATAAGATATCCGAATCCGACTCAAAACGCTGGGCTCTCAACTCCAATCTTCGACAAGTGAGAACAGCTTCTCTCAACGCTAGCCCATCCACCATTAAAGGGGAAGCAACAAACTCCAGTCACTCTTGATAGGTTTGACTCTGCGTCAACAATAGGAAAGTCCATACTAGACCTGCAACAATATTTGTCGACCACCATGCAGCGTCCGTTCTAATCACCAGTACATCATTAAGTGCTGTCAGCTTATGACTCCCTCTTCCTTTGGCACTAGAAGGATCTGTTTTAGAGTTGTTACTCCATTCTCGAACCAACCCAATTGCAGATGAAAGAGTGTCTTCAGGAGAGGAAGAGAAACCTTCAAATAAAATTTATTTTTCGCTTCCACAGAGCCCACATGATCCAGGGGACATTAAATCTATTATTCCTCTATAATCCACTTCAGAAGCAAAGAATCTTAGTTAATAAAACTGGATTGGTAGATCACGCAATGCACAATAAAAGGTACGAGGTTAAATGAGCATGACTGGGTGCTTGTCAAATTCCCTTTTCAATCAACAAACTATTTGATCTAGAGAACGTAATAGTAAGAATCAACCTTATCACTCAGCAAGAGAGTTACCTAAACATCATTCATAAACATATCAACAATCAACTGAAGTCACTAAAGCAAAACTATCAGATACTGAGGATGAAACATAAACAGTTGGGTTATTGGCTCAAATTTCAAGCCAGTTGAAAATCATTGTTTAAAAAATAATCAATTTTGATCTTCTAAACAATTTCTATGGATCTGTTTTTGTAAACACTCTTTTTATTGATATATAGATATTACATTTCAGCAAAAAGAAAAAAAAGTAAACATAACTAAAATATAATTGGAAATCGTGAAGAGGATGTATTCAACACAACCTTAATAATGCTTAACTATCCTAAAAAAAGGGTATAGCTCATACCTTACATCACAGTTCATACCCAAAACTCTCCCTCCTTGTTTAATGTCGTCCTTCTTGAAAAGCTTTGCGGTACTCCATGCCAAACAATGTTTACAATCTAATGTTAGTTCTGGACATTGCACCATTGCATATAATGTAATTTTCCCGAGCTTCTTTTCCCCTGCCGCGTAAAATATGACGCGAAGGCGGTCTTTGGTGGTTTTCTCGACTTTAAGTGTTAATTCAGAAAAAAAATCCATTGCTTTCTTGGCAAATAGTCTTGCATCCCCTCTCACGTTATTTGGATTGTGCATAGAAAAAATATGCTCGTAAATAGTCCTGGAAGGAAAGTCTACCCTGATTGTACCAACATAGAGAAAACATTGGTCGTACCATATCAATCCTCCTTTGTTACTCGGACATCTCTTACGAAACTGCAATATACAACCACTAGTGTTTTGTATTATTTTAAATGATGATTTAATATTTCAGTGAAAGCTATAGGAATTTTTGATGATTAAGAGAAATGTCAAAATTAAAGATTTAAGAAACAACACATGTATAAATAATTTTCAACCTTTAGTAACATAGTTTCATTTAATAAAAACTCTTCGATATAATTCAGTTTCTACACAATTTATGATAAATTATGATGTTTTTATAACTAAAAAAATTGGATATATAAAATTTCAGGATATCAAAATCCGTCAAATCCATATTCAGTTATCCATATCTGGATCCGTGATTTTTAGATTATCTAGATAATGGATATCAATCTAAAAATTAACACAACAATGGATATTCTTATTTGTACACAGAACCTTATAAATAATGATCAAATATTTCTAATAATATTAAATTAAAAATTTACAGCATTATATTAAATGAAACACAATATGCTAAAATAAAATATAATATTTCAGAAACTAAAACTAGTATTAGAAATAATTTAAAAGAAATTTATGTTTTAAATTTATGTTATCTTGAAAAATTTATTAATAATATGTATTGTAAACATACTTAAAGAATCATGATATCCAACATTAAAAACAAGATTACCAAATATGGATCCGCTATTTACTGATCTGGGGGATTCTATTATACAGATCCGACCTTCCAAATATCTAGATATTCGGAGTGGAGCCGAAGCGGATCTCACGTTGGATCCCAGATATTTGACAACTGTCCCATTTCTATCATTAACAAATGTCTAGCTTTGTTGCTGATATTTTTTTTCTAATTACTCTAAGCTGGTTTTTGTTTCTTGCAATCAATTCTCTTTTGGCTCAAATATACAGTTTTACATCATTGCAGGAACGTAATCTTTATATTTAAATGTATGATGGCTCATTTACCCCCGAAATTGCGATGTCAAAGCATGTATGGCATTTAGACCCATAAGAGTCACCACGACATTGGAGAACGACGGTAGCAGAATTGGCTTCCGTTTCTCCATGATTTACGTTCATGAAACCGACATCATCAAAAGAACTATCACGAATGTAATTGAAGACCCACTTGAGGTTTTTCTCGTACTCACTTCCAGATTTATATTTTCCTTGATCAGTGAGGCATTTGTGGTTGATATACTCATTGGTAAGGTTTAGTGACGAAACACTATGTATAATGAGAAATTGCATGGCTAAAATAGGAAAATAAAATTGTTTGGATAAAGAATGTGAAAATTTCATTGTCATAAATCTTTTATTTCTTTTCAGTAAATAGTGACTTTCGATAAATGAAGTGTTTTATATAAGAACTCAGAAGAATTTTAATTGATTGGCTCACTGGATATAAGTAAAAAGAGGGATGTTTTCGGCGGTGAAAATGGAGGGACAAAGAAAAGGTCCAGATTCAAATTTTTTTACTAAGTTTAAACTCCTAAAAATAAAATCAAACTAATACAAAACATTTTGTGCACGACTCTTGAATCACACATGCCTTTTAATACTCTATCCATTTTAAAATGATGTATGTTTTATAATTTTTACACTTATTAACATATATTTAATTTTACTTATAAATGTATTATTTTGTGATTGATTATTTTTCACAATTTTAGCTAATCAAGATTGATAAACATTAACTATTCTTAAAGGGTATAATATACTATTACTCTTTCCGTTTCAGATTACTTGTTGTTGTGGAGTTTAAAATTTGTTTCGTTTTAAATCATTTTGTGGTTTCAAAGTATTAATTTGTTAATTTTTTCCAATTTTATCACTATTCTTTCAATCCATCAATTAACATAATTAAATAAAATAATATATTAATTAAGAATAAAATATGACATTTAATAGTTTTCTTAATCTATATGAAAAAATCTACAACAATATATAAAAATAAATGGATGGAATATTAACTAATAAAAATATATCTTTTTGAAATAAATTTGTTTCTAAATTTTTTTTATAATGAAGTATTTTCCAATTTTGAAAGTATAATAAAAAATTGCAAAAAAACTTCTCTTTTTTATCTAAAAACCGAGCATAAATCTAATTAACATTTGTTGCTGACCAAAAAAAATCTAATTAAAACTTGTTAATATTATATATGGAATTGGTGCTTATGTATGAGAAAACGACCATAACATACCCAAAATATAATCATATGTTCAATATATATTCAGTTTATATAGCGATGCAAACATATCCAATCTATTGTTTTTTTTTTGCCAAAAGCATGTTATCGACGTTAGAGTATAAACGTCCATTACAATAAATCTGTTTGGTTTGGTTTTTATTTTTTAAACTGATAATTGAAACGACGTCCTTCTGATGTTTGCTTAGTTAAAAAACAAAAGAAATTTCCATTTGGGGTGCTACTCTAACGAAGGACCACACCACAAGAACAACTGATAAGTAACAATCTGAACCTTCGCTGGATCTCGCCGCCCCTCAATACACGCCATGCTCTGACAACGATTCGGTTCCACCGGATCCGAACGCTCTTCGGACGAAAGCTCATCATCCTCGCGGTGACCGTGACTGCTTCACAACCAGATTTTCTGTTTTCAACTGTTCTCAAAACCCTTTGAATGGGGCTGTCCTCGTACTCACTCCCAAAGTTATATTTTTCTTGATTAAGGAAAATATTTTGGTGAGATACTCATTGGCAAGAGCATGATTAACTCTAAGGCTTAGGCTCTTAACTTTTTTTTCTTTTTTTTTCTGAGTTTTTCAAAGAAAAGTAAAAAAAAAAAGATAAATCAATCGCGGACTGATACGTGTTAATAAGGCCCGCGAACAATATAAGAATTTCCTAAGAACTGATTCTTGCAGAAGATATATAAAGGATGAGTTTTTAAAAAAGTGTAGACCCCACTTCTTAAGAACCTAGGGTTAAATGTGGTCTAAGGTTCAATGATAATACACTAAGTATGATAAGGAATTGCATGGCAAATAAAACTTTTGCAAGGACCAGTGAACATCACTTGACGGAGAAAGAATGTTCTGACAGGAGTATAGACCGTTGATTTTCCACTACGCCATTGACAAGCCTCGTTCTAAGCTTTTTGGAACCTAGACGTCAAGTTCATTGAAGAAAGAAGAAAGAAGAAGAAACATATATATACGCCATATCAATCGATCTCATTTCTTTCGTTCTTAACCTACTTGATAAGTTGAGGTAAAGTGAAGCGTCTGAGCTTCTTATTTATATGTAAAATAATATTACTACCATACCTTACCTTACCTTTGGAAAATTAGTACTATTGGAAGATTAAGCAAAAATCTTATCAAGATGGAGTAATATTATTTTGTGTGAATAGTAACTACTGTAGATCTTTCCCTTCTTTTTTCATGTTCACTTGAGTGTAAAAAATTACTGTATGTAGGAATATGAATATTATATGATGACCGTTATGACAGTATATTGTGCGACAGAACATAGTCTTAGTATATATTTTCAGTTACATGTGGTATTGTTATTATTTATTTATTTTTGTTAAAATGTGTCTAATAATTTTATGTGTTTACTCAATTTAGATCTACTTTATTAATATAAAATCTTAAATTTATCTACCATTGAAAGTTGTTATTTAATTTTTGGATTGTTTCAAATTTGTTAGTATATTACATAATTTATAGTATCATTTAGTAAAACTGATATTTACAATTATCCATATTATGCAACTATCCATATACATTCATAATCGTTCATATTTTACCTAAATATAACAACTTCAACAGAATATGGTAATCAAAATATGTTATATTTAAAAAAAATAATCAAAATACACTTTCGATTTTTTTAAAAATGGAAATCGAAATATATTTAGTTATATATAATTTTTAATATATAAAAAATACATCCGCCCTTAATCTAGTGTTATATTAAGATAATGAAGTATATGTTTACCCTAAAATAGGTGTTAATATAAGTCCAATATGGATTTGACTTGACTTGGCCAAAAAGATAACAAATCTATATAAATGAGTTACTCTATGAGACTATATACAATAATCAATTTATTCAAAGCCATTTTTCTTCCTTTAACACTCTGTATCATCTTTTTTTTCTTCACCAAATAATTCAATATTCATTATATTTTTTTAATATCCTATTATTATTTTGTTTAATCAAATTCAATACTCTACCTCACTATTTTATTATATATTTTAGCTATATATAATAACAATTATCGACTGCAATTAAGCTAAAATAACAAAATTTTACGTAATTTAATAATTTTTATATTATGAAATATTTTTCTAATTATGAAAAAGAGAAAATTATTAAAAGAAGTACATTTTTATACCAAAAAAATAAATGAAAAAAAACTCTATTTAAAAAATATAAAAATAATAATTTTGATATATTTTATGATAAAAATAATTTTAATTTATCATAGAATTAACTTCAAATTTTCATAATTCTTAGTATCCAATACAATTTCAATACATGTTTAACTTTTTATTATTTTAAAAAAATCAGTTCGATACTCACTACCAATACAAGTCATTGTCTAATAACACATTGCTTTAGTTGACATTTGCCACTTGTCGTCTTAGATTTTTATTCTTCGTTTACTTAAACGTTTTCAACAGAACAAAATTAACATTAGCTATGGGACTGGTTCTTCTCAGAGCTGCTGATAGAAGATAAACCCGGAGTGGTAGAACATGTTCAGTACAATAAAAGGTATCGAGGTTAAAAGAAGCATGACTTGGTGCTTTGTCAGATTCACTTTTCAAGCAGCCATATACTGGATCTCAAGAGAATGCAATGGCACTAAAAAACCAGCAGCCCCATCATTCATAATTAATCAGCAAATCGACTGAAGTCATAAAGCAAAGCTAATCATAAACTGAGGATGCAACACAAGTCCAAGTTTGTGAGTAATAGCCTCAAGATTCTAAGCGAGTTAAACATCATTGTTTACAAAAAAAGAAAATTCAATTTTAATCTTTTAACAATTTCTTTGGATCTGTTTTTGTCAACACTCTATTTATTAATATATCGATATTATATTTCAGCAAAAAGTCAAAAAGTAAACAAAACTAAAACATAATTGAAATTATGAAGAGGATATATTCATCACCACCATAAAAAATGGTTAACTCCTAAGAAAAGGGTATAGCTCATACCTTACATTACAATTTGAACCCAAAACTCTCCCTCCTTGTTTAATGTCGCCGTTCTTGAAAAGCTTTATGATACTCCATGCCAAACAACCTTTACAATCTATTGTTGAGTCTACACACTGCACCATTGCATACAATGTATTTTTTCCGAGTTTCTTTTCCCCTGCTGCGTAATATATGACGAGAGGAGCCTTGCTTGTAGTTTTTCTCAACTTTAAGTGTTAGCTCAGAGAAAAAATCTACCACCCTCTTGGTGAACAATTTTGCATCCCCTCTCACGTTATTTGGGTTGTGCATAGAAAACATATTCTTGTAATTTGTACTCATTGCACCTCCTTCATCGATCTCATCAGTAACCAAGAGAAAACATTGATCATACCATATTATTCCTCCTTTGATCCTAGGACATCTTCTACGAAACTGCAATATAAAACCATATATGTTTTGTATCATTTTAAATTTTGAGTTAATATTTCAGTGAAATTTATTCTCCTAATTATTTGTATATAATAAGTGATTGGTTTATGACTAGGTGAAATGTTAAAAGTTAAGGATTTAAAGAAACCAGACATGTATAAATAGTTTGCAACCTTTATTAACATAATTACTTTTGATAAAAACATCGTCAATATAATTCGGTTTCTACACAACTCTTATGATAAATTGTGATGTTCAAATAAACCAGGGTTGAGAGGGGTTTGGATATCCAAATATTTCAGGATATCCGGATCCGTTAGATCCATGTTATGACTATCCATATCTTGATTCTTGATTTTTGGAAATCTAAATTTTGATATTTACCTGAAATAAAATAAACATTCCAAAACAATATGTAATATTTCAGAAACAAAAGTAATATTTAAAATAATTCAAAATAAATTATAAATTATTTTGTATAAAATTTAATGTTGTCTTTGATGATACTATCACACTTAAACGATCTTACGAATATTTGGATATTCAGAGTGGATCTATAGCGAATATCATATCTGATCCAGATCTTTGATAGTTATCCCATCTCTATTTACAAAACTTTTTCACCTGATATCTTTTCTAGTGAACTCTTAAGATAAAGTTTTTAAAACACCTCAAAAACGTAATTTTTATATTTAAATGTATAATCATTACCCCTGCAGTCGCAGTGTCACCGCATGTACGGCATTTAGCTCCATAAGTGTCACCACGACATTGGAACATGATAGTAACAGAATAAGGAGCAGTACCATAGCTTGCGCTAATGGAACCAGCCTTATCATAATTAGCAGTACGAACATTACGTAAGAGAATGTTGAGGCTGTCCTCGTACTTACTTCCAGAACTATATACCCCTTGATTATGGAAGCATTTGTAGTTGAGATACTCATTGGTAAGGTTCAGTGACGAAGCACTATGTATGATGAGGAATTGGATGGCCAAAATAAGAAAAGCAAATCGTTTGGACAAATAATACCAAAGTTTCATTGTTTTAGATTTTTCTTGTTTTCAGTAAAGGCCGATTTTGATAAATGATGTGTTGAGATTGACAATGTTATGTAGGATATTCAAAAGGATTTTAATTGATTGTCTCATTGGATATAGAAGAGACAAGTGTTTGCATATTTTTTGGCGGCGGAAAGAGAGGAACAAAGAAAAAGTCCAAATTCAAAATGTTTTACTAAGTTTAAAATCTTAAAAATAAAATCTAATTGATACTACAGTTTTCGTACACCACTTATTGAACTAAATGAGCTTTGTAGTATGTTCTAATTTTGTAAGTATAACAAGAATTGGCAGAAATACCTTAGCTTTTTAATATAAAAAATTACTTTAATCTAACTAAAATTAGCCTGAATTATATGTTGAGTTAGTGCTTGTGCACCTTTGGTACATGGCAAGAAGCGGTATTAACTCTTTGTAATTAAAATCACAAAGTCTATTATTTTATATTTACTGCTCAACTGAAATTGACAGATTAATATATGAAACATATCTAACGTAAGGGAAACTAAATTGTTTCATCAAGCACACTAATAAATCAAACTATATTTTCTTATTCCACCACTCATGAACTAAATGAGCTTTGTAAATGTTAGAAATTTGTAAGCTTAATAAGAATTTTCAAAAAACAATTTTTTTAATTTAAAAACTGATGTTAAACCTAACTAAAATTTGCTAAAGTTATATGTGGACTAGTGTTTGTGGACCATTGGCGCATGCCAAAAATCGGTAATTAACTCGGTGTAGTTAAGATAATGAATTATATTATTTCATATATCCTGCTCAATTAATATTGACAGATTCAAACATCTCCTATATATATATATTAAAAGAGAATCACTTTTAAAAAAAATTCTTGCTTTAGAACTATATTTATAAGTCTGCCACTATAAAGTGGCATCAGCACAAGGTTTTAAACATAAGCATGTTGATGTGTCATTAGCATAAGGAGTAAATTGGCTTCTATACCATAAATTGGGTCTTTAATTAGGATAATGCATTCTCCATCCAACCTTCAAAATCGTTCCTATTTTAACTTTACTTCACACAGTCTCTCTTACATAACTGCCAGCTGCTAGGATGTCAGTCCACTGCTAGAATGTGAGTCTAGTTCTCTCTCATAGGTTAGTTGTACTCTTCTCTTTTACTTAAATTTTAATTTTTTCTCATAAATCTCTCACAGTTTCTCTTCTGTTTTCTTTCCTTTCTTCCTACTTATCAACCAAATTCTAGATTTTTAAAAACTTTGATCTCTAAAAGTTTGATTTTTTTTGAGTTTGTTCATTCTTAGCCAAATCACAGTAAATCTTTACTATCTCTTTCACCAATTGCCAAGATTATTGTGTACGACCAATTCCAACGATGTTGCAATTATGAGCTTATCAATCTGTAATATTTACATACAATCTCATTGAAGGAGATGGTACTCGTGAGAGAAGTGATGGTCCCGAACTAGTTTTTCTTTTTCTATTGAATTATTTATTTATTTTGATCATTCTTCTTAAAGATATGTGTTTTCGTGGTATAGGTAAAAGTTCTGTCGGATCTAGAGCTGTTGGAATAGTCGTTGAAGTTTCTTCCCACGATTGGTAAGATGCTAAAGAGTGAAGCTAAAGACGAGGCAATCCAGTTCGTAATGTTATTTTTGATATGGATAACATTTATGTTAGCTTACATTTTACTTACTATCCGATATTTTTGTTTTTGTTTTAGCGGATCTCAAGTTTAATGTCACCATTTGAGATTAATGTTTTGTTAAAAGTTACTATCAGGTTGTCACTAATTGATAGTATGTGGTAAATGTTACAAAATAAGTATAACTAGTAGAAATATGGTTGATTACATGATACATAATTTGTTAGTTGTTACATTTTTGCTTGAAACATAATATATTATCTAATACTTTTTTTGGTTACATGATAATTGTCTTCGTAGTGGATAATTTGTTTCTTTATTATGTCATATTAAGATAATGAAGTATATGTTTACCCTAAAATAGGTGTTAATATAAGTCCAATATGGAGTTTACTTGACTTGGCCAAAAAGATAACAAATCTATATAAATGCGTTACTATCTGAGACTATATACTATAATCAATTTACTCAAAGCCATTTTTCTTATTTTAACACTCTCTGTCATCTTTTTTTCTTCACAAAATAATTCAATATTCACTATATTTTTTATCTCTTATGATTATTTTGTTTAATCAAATTCAATATCTTATCCCACTATTTTTACTGTATATTATTAGCTATATATAATAACAATTATCGACTGCAATTAAATTAAAATATTTTTTACCTATTTTAATATTTTTTATATTTTTAAATATTTTTCTAATTATGGAAAAGAGAAAATTATTAAAATAAGTATATATTTATACCAAAAATAAATGAAAAAAATCTCTATTAAATATGAAAATAATAATTTGATATATATTATAATAACAATAATTTTTAATTTACTGTAGAATTAACTTCAAATTATTATAATTCTTACTATCCAATACAGTTTCAATACATGTTTAGCTTTTTATTATTTTAAAAATCAATTCCGATACTCATTACCCAATACAAGTCATTGTCTAACAACGCATTGCTTTAGATGTTGACATTTTCCACTTGTGGTCATAAATTTTTAATCTTCCTTTACTTAAACGTTTTTAACAGAACTAAAATTAACATTAGCTAAGGGACTGGTTCTTCTCAGAGCTGCTGATAGAAGATAAACCCGGAGTGGTAGAACATGTTCAGTACAATAAAAGGTATGAGGTTAAAAGAGCATGACTTGGTGCTTGTCAGATTCACTTTTCAAGCAGCCATATACTGGATCTCAAGAGAATGCAATGGCACTAAGAACCAGCAGCCCCATCACTTGGTAAGAGAGTTCGCAAACATCATTCATAATAATATCAGCAATCGACTGAAGTCACTAAAGCAAAGCTATCATAAACTGAGGATGAAAGACAAGTCCGTTGAGTAATAGCCTCAAGAATTCCAAACGAGTTAAACATCATTGTTTAACAAAAGAAAATATCAGTTTTGATCTTTTAAACAATTTCTTTGGATCTGTTTTTGTCAACACTATTTATTACTATATCGATATTATATTTCAGCAAAAAGACAAAAAAAGTAAACAAAACTAAAACATAATTGGAAATTATGAAGAGGATATATTCATCACCACAAAAAAATTGGTTAACTCCTAAGAAAAGGGTATAGCTCATACCTTACATTACAGTTTGAACCCAAAACTCTCCCTCCTAGTTTAATGTCGTCGTCCTTGAAAAGCTTTATGACACTCCATGCCAAACAAGCTTCACAATCTATTGTCAGTTCTACACACTGCACCATTGCATACAATGTATTTTTCCCAAGTTTCTTTTCCCCTGCTGCGTAATATATGACGAGAGAGCCTTGCTTGTAGTTTTGCTCGACTTTAAGTGTTAGCTCAGAGAAAAACTCTACCACCCTCTTGGCGAACAATTTTGCATCCCCTCTCACGTTATTTGGGTTGTGCATAGAAAACATATTCTTGTAATCAGTGTTGATTGGCATTTCTTCACCGATCTCAGTAACCAAGAGAAAACATTGGTCGTACCATATTATTCCTCCTTTGATCCTCGGACATTTTCTACGAAACTGCAATATAAAATCATATATGTTTTGTATCATTTTAAATTATGAATTGATATTTTAGTGAAATATTTATTCTCCTAATTGTTTGTATATAATAAGTGATTGTTTTATGACTAGCTGAAATGTTAAAAGTTAAGGATTTACAGAAATCAGACATGTATAAATAGTTTGCAACCTTTATTAACATTACATTTGATAAAAACATCGTCAATATAATTCGGTTTCTACACAACTCTTACGATAATTTGTGATGTCTAAATTACCAGGATTGAGAGGATTTGGATATCCAAAAATTTCAGGATATCCGGATCCGTTAGATCCATGTTATGACTATCTATATATAGATCCGTGATTTTTGGAAATCTAAATATTAATATTTATCTAAAATAAAATAAATATTCCAAAACAAAATGTAATATTTGAGAAACAAAAGTAGTATTAAAATAATTCAAAAATATATTCTTATGCATAAAATTTAATGTTATCTATGTTGATACTATCACACTTACACGATCTTAGGAATATTTAGATTTTCAGAGTGGATCTAGAGCGAATATCATATCTTATCCAGATATTGATAGTTGTCCCATCTCTATTTACAAAACTTTTTCACCTGATATCTTTTCTAGTTAACTCTTAGTTTTTGTTCATGTAATCATTTTTTTGCTCAAAGATAAAGTTTTTAGAACACCTCAAAAAAGTATTTTTTATATTTAAATGTATAACGGCTCATTACCCCTGCAGTCGCAGTGTCACCGCATGTACGGCATTTAGGCCCATAAGTGTCACCACGACATTGGAACATGATAGTAACAGAATAAGGAGCAGTACCATAGCTTGCGCGTATGAAACCAGCCTTATCATAATTAGCAGTACGGACATTACGTAAGAGAATGTTGAGGCTGTCCTCGTACTTACTTCCAGAACTATATACCCCTTGATTATGGAAGCATTTGTGGTTGAGATACTCATTGGTAAGGTTCAGTGACGAAGCACTATGTATGATGAGGAATTGGATGGCCAAAATAAGAAAAGCAAATCGTTTGGACAAATAATATGAAAATTTCATTGTTTTAGATTTTTCTTGTTTTCAGTAAAGGCCGATTTTGATAAATGATGTGTTGAGATTGACAATGTTATATAGGAGATTCAAAAGGATTTTAATTGATTGTGTCACTGGATAGAAGAGACAAGTGTTTGCATATTTTTTGGCGGCGGAAAGAGAGGAGCAAAGAAAAAGTCCAAATTCAAAATGTTTTTTATCGGTGAAATTGTTCTTCATGATTGCATATGTTGAAGGTAATTAATCATCGCATATAGAAAAAAGCTAGACCCTTTATTAAATATGATTCTAGATATTATCAGTGTTAAAAAAGCTAGACCTTTTATTAAATATGATTGATGTAATATGAAAATGATCGAATAAATTTAGTGCATGATAAATTTATTTAATATTTTCAGTGGGATATACTTATGACGCTTCTAAAACTTATGAGGTTTTAAAATATTTTTTTAAATGTAAACTTTTATAATTTAGGTATCACTAAACTTATATAAATTCGCTGTTTAAAATTTAGATCAAGTCGAATATTTTATAAAAAAAACTGCCCGGAATTGACCATATATATACTTTATCATTACGAATAAAATAAATAAAGATAACCATATATATAATGATTAAGACTGAAACAATAAATTGATACCATTGTTTATAAAAATAATTGGATATATGTTTGCGATAAAATTATAATCTTATATCCGTTTATAAAGGAGAAAACTAAAATAGTGCGCCATTTAAGAACATATGGACAAGAAGAAATGAACAACAAAAGGTGGACGAACTTATATAATCAAGCTAAATAGACACGAAGAAATAAAAGACAAAGTTTAAAATGACAATGCATGATTGTTACTATGTAATGCTCTGTGTGTATTACTCATCATGATTACAAGATTTTTATACAGGTACAATAAAGAATCAATCATAAACAATAAGAGATGACCAGAAAGAATGTTTGGTCTTGAATGACATCTCCACAACGAGCACAATATGTAAACCTCACTTACACTTTCTTATTCCTTGAATAAATCTCTCCATCCTCTTGTAAATGACCCTCTAATAACTGCTAAACAAGTTTATTATCCATGTCGGTTTTTAAAAAGGGAATGAGAAAAAATCCTGAAATGTTTGTATGAATTAAAAATACTTATAAGGGGGGGTTATTGGTAAGTGAATTCTCGTTGACTTTGAGAATTTTAAGATTCCATTGTTATTGGTTCAAGAATTTTAAAAGTCTTAGTAAATCTATTGTTATTGGTATAAGAATTCTCAAAATCCATTCAAATCCCTTGTTATTCAAAAAGTTTAATCATTGTTAATTTTCTAATTCTAACTAAATCTAGTGTTATTGGGAGATGAATTCTCTATATGTTTACTCATAAGACACAACTTTCAAAATATTACATATATTCATATGATTTTCAAAATCCATGTGATAAAAACATCTAGAAAATAATAGATTTTACTTTATAGAGCTAAAATATTCCTTTACCTTTTGTTTTATAGATATATAAATATAAAAAAATATTTTTTATAGTTTCAGATTATATGTTTTAAAAGTCGAAACTTTTTATAAAAATAATTTCAATTTTTTTCATTTTTCAAATTTTGTTTCTTATAATTTTATACCCCACTCCCAATATCCCACCCCTTAAATCTAAAATCCAAGTTTAAATTAGTTAACTCTAGAGGTATAATAATATATTTACCCTTTAGTGAAACCTTTATTGGTCATTTTCTTCCTTAAAGGTTCTTTGTGAAAATACACTACTTCAAGAAATACAAGTTTAAAAATAAAATGACCAAAAAGAATGATAAAAAAAGTAATACAAGTTCAAAAAAATCTGTAGCAATCTTGAAAAATTATGATCAAATTTCATAAGTCAACATATATATACTTTCATAATCCACATGACTTATGAAATCTATCAACTTTTAAAATCCACCAACTCTACATAAATTTATCTCCCAATAACCCCCCCCCCCCCTTATTCACAACGTGTGTATGAACTTATATATGGTGATGGAGAGCGCCATTATTGTGGTTGCATTGATGGTAAGGCCAAGTGCTCGATACAGTTTAGTCATTGGAGACGTTGTGAACTGAAAGAAACGACAAGCACTGACCATGCACTCCACAAATTTGACACTTCCCTTGCAATACAACACAAATCATTATCTATAACACACTGCACTAGATGATGACATTTGTCACTTGTGGTCCTCGATTTTTAATTTTCATCTAGTTGAAAGTTTTCAACAGAATTAAATTCACATAAGCTATGAGACATGTTCTGCTTTGAGCTGCTGGAGAGAAGATAAACCAGGAGTGGTAAATCATGCTAAGTACAATACTACGAAGTTAAGAGCATGTCTTGGTGCTTGTCAAACTCAATTTTCAAGAAACCCACATACTCCCTCCGTTCCGGAAAGATCCATATTTTAGAGGAAAAAAAATTGTTTCAAAAAGATAATTTTTTTTACATTTTCAATACACTAATTAATGATAAATTGTAAATTTCAAAAAATATAATTGTATTTATTAAAATTCTAATAGTTAAAATTTATGGGGAATATGTAATTGTAAAAAATAATGTATTGGTAGTTACAATTTGCTATACTCTTTTAATAAGTGTGAAAGTTTTAAAACATGAGACATTTGAAACAGAGAGAATATTAGATTAGAAAGCAACGGAAATAAGAACCAGCAGCCTCATCAGTCGGTAACAGAGTTAGCAAAATCATTCATTACATATCAGAAATCAACAGAAGTCACTAAGAGTATCATTATTGGGGTTTCTCAAGCTATGGGACCCATGAATAGTGTAAGGATCGGTTACAAAAACTATAGATTAAGAATCGGTTTTTATGGGTTTCTTATACTGTTCACGGGTCCCACTGACACATGGCGACTCACGATTGGTTCACTTTAAAAAAAGTAAAAAAAAAAAAAAAAAAAAACAAGTTTCTTGCATTAATGATGCTCTAAAAGACTAAGGATGAACAGTAGCATGTTGGGTAATAGCCTCAAGAATTACAAGGTAGTTCGAAATCATTGTTTTTTTTATATCAATTTTGATCTTCTCAACAATTTCTTTGGATCTGTTTCTGTAAACATCTTTTTATTGATATACGAATATTACAGTTCAGCTAAAAGAAGAAAAAAGTAAACAAAACTAAAACATAATCAGAATTTATGAAGAGGATGTATTCATCACCAACATAAAACTGCTTAACTCCTAACAAAAGGGTATAGCTCATACCTTATATCACAGTTCGTACCCAAAACTCTCGCTCCTTGTTTAACTTCGCCGTTCTTGAAAAGCTTTGTGATACTCCATGTTAAACAACTTTTACAATCCAATGTTAATCCTATACACTGCACCATTGCATACAATTTATTTTTCCCGAACTTCTTTGCCCCTGCCGCGTAAAGTAAGACGGGGCGGTCGACCTTGAAGTTTTTCTCGACTTTAAGTGTTAGCTCAGAGAAAAAATCCACCGCCCTTTTGGCGAACAATTTTGCATCTCCTTTCACGTTATTTGGGTTGTAAATAGAAAAAATATTCTCGTAATTAGTCTTGACTGGAGCTTTTTCTTCGATCATACTAATATCGAGATAACATTGGTCATACCATATTATTCCTCCTTTGTTTCTTGGACATCTCTTAAGAAACTGCAGCAACCATATATGTTTTGTATCATTTAAAATGATTTTATATGTCAATGAAAGATTTCTTCTCCTAATTGTTTGTATAGTAAATCATTATTTTGATGTTTAGGAGAAATGTTAAAAATAAGGATTAAAGAGACCACACGTGTATAAATAATTTGCTACCTTTATTAACATAGTTGAATTTAATTAAAATCATCAATGTAGTTCAGTTGACAGTAACATCTAAATTATTAAAAGAGAAGTACAAAAATTAAATATCCCTTAATTTTTCAACTTATTTGCAATGGCATGCCACTGAATTATTAATTAGTTTACCCTTTAGGATTTTTTTTTGTTTTTTTAATGTTTAATAATGCATTTTCAAAATCAAATCCTAACTAAAAAATCATGGCAACAATAATTAATAAATTTATCTTTTAGTATTCTTTGTATTTTCCTATTTTATTATATATATGCGTGTTTGGAAATAATTAATAAACCTAGCTTTATGAACAATATTGTTTTTAAAACTATATAATTATATTTTTATTATTTAGTAATAACTAAAATAAAATTCACATAAAATTCATTTATATAATATATAGATCAATATTTATATATATTATGTTATGTATATTTTCATATAAATAATAATCCAATGTCAATTCAGTATGATAAATGTTAAAAAGTATAGCACCATATATTTAAATAGTATATACAACATTTACTATACATTGTCATAAAATTTTGATCCATAAAAAGTTAAAAATATATTTGTGCGGATATACGAATCATATTCTAAAAATATAAATGATAGTTCACAAGATAAAATAAAACTACTCAATATAAACTATAAAATTGTTGTGTTTAGAAATATCATATTAAACAATTATTTAAACGAATAAATTTTAAAATATATATTATCAAATATACAAATAAATATTTATTTATAAAACATAAAAACAAACATCTACACGGATGCGTGGATCAAGTCTTGTTTAAAATTAATGGTGATGTCTATATAACTAGGGTTGAAAAGGATCTTGGTATCCAGAAAATTCAGGGTATCCATTAGATCCATGTCTAAAATATTGAATATCAGTCTAAAATTGATATAGAAGTGGATATTGGTATTTGGACCCGAATCCACAAAAATAATGCTAAAATATTTAAAATAATATTAAACTAAATTTCATATGTTATATAAAATTAATTAAAATATCCAAAAAAATCACAACAAAAATGTAATCTTTATGTTTAAATGTATTTGACAGCTCATTTACCTCTGCAATTACGTTATCAGCGCATGTACGGCATTTCGCACCATTAGTGTCACCGCGACACTGGATAGTGACGGTAACAGTATTTTGAGGCATTTTTCCAATAATTACGCGTGCGAAACCGGAATGAGCATAAGCATCAGTTTTTATGTAATGGAAGGCTTGGTTGAGATTATTCTCGTACTGACTTCCAGAGTTATATTTTCCTTGATTAAGGAGGCATTTGTGGTTTAGATACTCATTGGTAAGATTCAGTGACGAAACACTATGTATGATGAAGAATTGCATGACCAAAACAGGGAAATAAATTTGTTTGGATATAGAGTATGAAAATTTCATTATTTTTGATTTTTATTCTTTTCAGTAAAGGGTGATTTTGAAAAATGAGGTGGTGAGATTGGAATATTTATATAGGAGACTCATAAGGATTTTAATTGATTAGCTAACTAGATAGAAGAGAAAAGAGTGCGTATTTTCGGCGGCGAAAGGGAGGGACAAAGAAAAAGTCCAAATTGAAAATGTTTAACTGTAAACTCCTAAAAATAAAATTAAACTGATACCAAAGTTCGGTGCACCACTCATGAACTAAATTGGCCTTGTAATATGTTCTAATTTTGTAAGTATAATAAGAATTTGTAAAAAGACCAGCAGTCATTGGTAATGTAGAAAGTGACTTTAACTTTAATTTCTATATATATAACTATAATAATTACCAATTATGTTTTATCTAGTTTTCAAAATTAAAATAAAAAAAAGTTATGACAACCTTGATTTTTTAAACATTATTTTTTGTAAGCTGTAAAAAAAATATTGATGGAAGAATATTTTTGAGTTTCATTATATTTCTTATTTAATTCTTACGGCTACATTAATTATAGATACATCAAAAATCCTAAGGACACATCTTTATAACAGCTATACCCCAACCAATAACCCTCTTCCCCCCCCCCCCCTCTTTGTCTTTTTTAATTTAAAATCTGGTCTTAATCTAATTAGAATTTGCTAAAGTTATATGTGGCATTCTAATTTGAGATTTGAACCCAGAAGTGAAATAAACAGCGGGAGTGGTGGAGAGAGTTAACACTATTTCACGACAGAAAAGATATCAGGTTGTGTTTGTTTTACATTATAGTCTAAAGCTTCAAATATAAAAACACAGAAGGAGTATAAAATTAATATTACATGTTTTGTTTTTGAGTTTGGCTAAATTAAGAAACCCACCTCCTCATTTTTTGGTATTCATAAAGAGAAGAGAGAAAAAAACTCACTTTTCGAACAACCGTATATTGGATCTTGAGAAAACACAGTCAAAGGCGGATCTAGAACTATATTTAGATGGGGGCACAAACAAAATTTTCATTGTATTTTAAAATTTTGATGGAGGCATTTCATATAGTTTATATTGAATACTAAGAGAAAAAAAAAATTAGAGGGGGTACATGCCCCTGTACGTTAAGCTTTGCGCGTCCGCCCCTTACTCAGTGGCAGTAAGAACAGCAGCCTCAAGAGTTAGTAAGTATCCTTCATAATCATATTAGCATTCGACTGAAGTCATTAAACGAAAGCTATCATAAACTGAGGATGAAACACAAGCTCGTTGGATAATAGCCTCAAGAATTCCAAACCAGTTGAAAATCAGTGTTTAACAGAAATAATTCAATTTTGATCTTCTAAAAATGTTTTGGATCTATTTTTGTAAAATTTATTTTCACTAAATATGTGAATATTACATTTCAGCAAAATAAAAAGAGAGTAAACAAAACTAAAACATAATCAGAATTTATGAAGAGGATGTATTCATCACCACCATAAAAATGTTTAACTTCTAAGAAAAGGGTATAGCTCATATCTTACATCACAGTTTGTACCCAAAACTCTCCCTCCTTGTTTAATGTCATGGTTCTCGAAAAGCTTTGTGATGCTCCATTCCAAACAACCTTTACAGTCTTTGGTTAGTTCAATACACTGCACCATTGCATACAATTTATTTTTCCCAAGCTTCTTTTCCCCTGCTGCGTAATATATGACGCGGCCCTTAATGATTTTCTTCACTTTAAGAGTTAGCTCAGAGAAAAAATCAACTGTCCTCTTGGCGAACATTTTTGCATCCCCTCTCATATTATTTGGGTTGTACATAGAAAATATATTCTCGTAATTAATCTTGATTGGGAGTTTTTCATCGATCGAACTAACATAGAGAAAACATTGGTCATACCATATTATTCCCCCTTTGTTCCTTGGACATCTCTTACGAAACTGCAATATACAACCACATATGTTTTGTATAATTTTAAAAGATGATTTAACATTTCAGTGAAACCTTTCTAATCATAAGTATTTGTATAATAAATGATTATTTTGATAATTAGGAGAAATGTTTTAAAATTTAAGGATTTAAAGAAACTACACATGTATAAATAATTTGAAACCTTTATTAACATAGTTGCATTTAAAAAAACACATTGTCAATATAATTCGGTTTCTACACAATATTTATGATAAATTGTGATGTTCATGTAACTAGCATTGAGAAGCATCTGGGTATCCAAAAAATTCAGGGTATCTGAATCCATTAAAGCTATGTTTTTAGTATCCATATATGGATCCATAATTTTTTGGATATCCAAATATTGAATATCATTCTAAATATTAAGATAGCAGTGGATATTCATATTTGGAAACCAATCTGAGATTCTATTACAGGAACCCAGCCTTTTGAATATCTAGATATTCAGAGTGGATCCTAATCGAATATCTGATCCCCTGATTTTTGATAATTCTCCCATCTCTGTCTATAACAAATGCCAAACTTTTTCTTTTCAGCTGATATTTTTTAATTAAATCTAATCTGAGTTTGGTTTCATGTAGTTATTTCTCTCTTGGCTCAATGATAAGGTTTTACAACACTGCAAAAACGTAATTTTATATTTAAATGTATGACGGTTCCTTACCCCTGCGATGGCGATGTTTACGCATGTCTGACATTTAGACCCATAAGAGTCACCACGACACTGGACAGTGAGGGTAACAGAATCACGAGTCGTGAATCCAATAGTTTTGCGTGAGAAACCAGTCCGAGCATAAGTATTAGTACGAATCTGACGGAAGGCATAGTTGAGGTCTTCCTCGTACTCACTTCCCGAGTTATACTTCCCTTGATTAAGGATACATTTGTGGTTGAGATACTCATTGGTAAGGTTCAATGAGGAAACATTATGTATAATAAGGAATTGCATGGTTAAAATCGGAAAAGAAAATCGTTTGAATAAAGAATATGAAAATATCATTTTTTATGATTTTTATTCTTTTTCAGTAAGGGATGATTTTGATAAATGAAATGTTGAAATTGACATATTTATAGAGGAGTCTCATAAGGAAATTTTAATTTATCATTGGATAGAAGAGAAAAGAGTGCATGTTTCCGGCGGCGGAAAGGGCGGAACAAAGAAAAAGTCTAAATTTAAAACGTTTTACGAAGTTTAAACTCCTAAAAATAAATTTAAACTGATACAAAAGTTTTCATGCAACACTAATGAACTAAATGAGCTTTGTATTACGTTCTAATTTTGTTAAGTATAATAAGAATTTGCAAGAAGACTTTAGCTTTTTAATTTAAAAGGTGACCTTAAATCACTACTATAATAAAAGGGGATATACTCAACTCTCAACATGTCCACATAGGATTAAAAAATCGACCAATCAGAAAGTTCTAACTCGCCATGTCACTACTGCTTCTGTCGAATGAAGAAAGTATTTGCGCCTTTGTTTGGGCTGTCTTTACGTTGGCCACGTTCAAGCCCATTATCCCCTAATCCTAATTTCGCCGGAAGCTTAGAGCTGATCTTCTCGACGCTTCCGCTTCATCTTCACCTGTTTCTCTGTAGAGCTCTGTTTTCCCTTGGCTCCTCCTCATCAATAAATTATGCTAATTAATCTCTTCTTAATATTTCGCTTTACCTTCCTCTCTTTCTCCTCAAATATAAATTGCTGCCATATCTTCGTCAAGACTTGATTCGATGAAAACCCTTAGCTATGGCGATGATGCTGAGGAGGCTTATGAGGTTAGACTTTCCCAGTACCCTTTTGTCCTTTTAGTTTTGTGACTGTTCCTTGGAGAAGTAATCTCTCTTTAGACAATTCGGATTCGTCATGATTGGGATCATTCTGATGCAACTATCACATTGTGGAATGATGGGAACTGCACGAAAGATAGGGTCCATATTGAAGCTTTTAGTCTGTACAGAGAGAAAGAGGAAGGGTACTTGATGCTGATGGGAACTTTGTATAATTTGTTAGAGACAAAGAAGTCAAGGTGTGAGTACTCATCTTTCGTTGTAAAACTTATCCCCAGTTTTTGTGCTTTATGGGTTGTCTTACATTTTTTGTTTTGTTTTCGGGATGCATGTCTGGACAATATTTACGTTAAGCCAGCGTACATGGGACGATGTCTTTCAAGAATCTTCAGGGTACGTTTATACATTCATGTCCCTATTTCATAGCATTGAACAAACATTAACTAGGTTAACGTGTAACATGGATTAACACTGATGCTCTCTTCCAGTTCAACTTAATTGTTCCAAAGGAAAATCTTTCTCCGGACTGTACATTTTCCTACACAATATTTTACTAGCACACGCTTCTGCGACAAATTTATATAAGAAACAATCCCAGATTCTTCCTCTCTTTTGTGTCTTTCATATGCACTATTATTTTTAGCTGAGATAATATCTCCACTTCATTAAAAAGCACAAGCAACAGGGATCGGTTGGCATTAGCATATACACATACGGTGATGTCCCCTTAACTAACTCGGCAGAGGATAAGCAGGCAGCAGCTAGATTTAATGACTTCTTTAATATTTGTTAGTAAGCCCAAAGAACCAAATGTTGAAGCATCTACTATATTTTTATCACTGAGTTTCTTAGCTAACTTATTTTACAGGCTTGGCGTGAATCCTGAGATGATGAAGACCATAGTTGGACTTGGTCTGTATTACCCGCTTTTGCAGAGGATGAGTGAGTCGGAACAAGTTAAGGGTGCAATCGATTTTGTAGGAGTGAGAAATTACATGAACCTTACGTCAAGGATAAGTACTCCTCTCTGAAACAAAATCTACATGATTTCAACATTGACATTGCTGGAACTGACCCGTAAGTTATATGATTTTGTGAGATTAAAGCTACAGATGTGGCTCACTTATTGTTTCAATCTGCCTTGCAGCGTTTGGAAATACAATGTTCAAGAATGAGGTTCGTAATATATTACATATGTGACCAATTAAAAGAGATAGAGATGCTAATGTTTGGTGATTTTGCTTATTTCAGTAAAATACACGATGGAGTCTGCAACAATTACAGTAGTAAAGAAAATGATGGTAACCCTCCTATATACATCGCAGAGAATATTTTCTCTCTTTATCAGTTCGGTTCATGGTTGTAGCCTTATTTCCGGTGAATGATTCTTCTCCTACAGGTCAGACGACTCCTCAAATCTCATCACTTGAGGACACAAAGAGATTTAAGTATCTGAGCTCACACATTGAAGCAATTAAGGGTATTCTAAGTGGTCGTTGATGGATTTTGTGAGCTGTTTGGAGGGTATAACATGAGATGGAATATATCATGTGGACTTCAAAGATCTTTATCGTAAGAGGTACCCTAAATTCTATGCTCGGGGTAATACTTCACCATCGATCGCATTCTTCAGCTCTCTATGACTCTGTCATTGAATGTCAACGACGACTATACTGTATGTTTAAAATAATCCCTAAGCCCAATGGACATTTATCTTGCGCCTGAAGCAACATTTACATCAGAAGACCTAAATGTGTCTGAATCAACATTTTTCATTGTGATTAGCTGATATTTTACGCTGAAAATATTATGCATTTCAGTCACTACAAATTTCATATGATGGAAACAAATCCTCTAAGCTAGCTTAGTTACGGTTGGCAAAAACAAAAGTTAAGATACCTAATTTAACAATAAGCTATCTGAATATAAACGTTCTAAACAATATTATAAGCCAGATGAAAAAATAAAAATACACTATGTTTTCACTTTACTTCAAACATTATAGCTAGGGATTTTTGAACCTTTTAAAATGCAAAAGTACATACACCTCTGAGTTTTTGTTTATAAGTCATATATATATCACATTTTTTGAGGAGCAAAATACAAACCATGTAGAATTGTAAAGATTGTGAATAATGAAAAAATAGTATAAAAAAAAGATTTGGTGCCAAATTTTAATGGAAATCTCTGATATATAAAAAAAAATTATTTTGTTACTGTCTAAAGTATAATACATCGGCAAATAATACACACTAATATTTTGCCACATCAACCTAATTTCCATGTAATTTCTAATGGTATTTCAACCAATCAAATGAAACCAAAATTATTAATAAAAGATAATGTCTAGAGCCTCAAGTAAATTAAAACTTTTACTAACAACAATTTTTCAACAGACTAACAAATGTAATTGTAGTTATTATTAATTAGATATTATAAGAGAAAAAAATTCTTCTTCATTATCTATAGAAGAGAAAAAGTGTTTTTAGGTCTAACGTACAAATATAGGATCTTTTTTGTATTTGACGATCCAGTTCCGGTTTCGGGTATTTATATTCGATATTGGTTTGATTCTTCTATTTTGTTTTTACCGAGGTCTACCTCTAACTATTACATAAGCATACTGATTCACCTCTTCATTTGCTTTCTTCTGAATTCCACGTACCATGTTTCTTCCAATTATGAAATTACTGGAGCAGAAGCTGAATCAACAACTTTTTTTTACTCTACCATATTCAATCTGTCTGAAGGCTTTGTTCTGCGATGTTTAGGGTTTAACCTAATAATAATAAGCCTATTGGTAAGTGACCTCGATTTTACATCATCTCGGTTTTCTTTAAACAAAACCGTTTCACTCAGCCATGCAAATATACTAGACCATCCCCAATATATTTTGCTATTTTTACTTCTAAAATAAAAGAACTCTCTAATAGAAGTGAAATATGCTCCAATGTATTCCTCTATAATAGGATATCTAAATATAAAGTAAAAAATAGAGTAATGCTATTTTTCCTCTGTAAGACTATCTCCAATGTATTTTGCTATTTTTATCTTTAAAAAAACTAATCTATAATAGAGGTGAAATATGTTCTAATGTATTTTTCTATAATAACAATCTCTAAATAATATAGAGTAAAAATTAAAGGAATATTTTTCTTCTTCTATAAATAGAAAAAAATATCAATCTCTATTATATAAGAAAAAATAGAGGTGGGTTAGAGCAATTTCACCTCTAGATACTGTTATTGAGATAGAAATGGAGGTGAGATGGAGAGACAAAAGTTCATTGATATATAATAGAGATGGATATGGTGAGATGCAAATCCCCCTCTATAATAGAGATCTCTTTTTAGAGAAAAAAATAGAGGTCCAAACAGAGGAAAAAAATTGCAGTCTCTATTATAGAGGAAAAATAAAGGGGAATTGAAACACTTTAACCTCTAAATATTATTATACAAGTAGAAATATCAATTGGTTGGAGATGCAGTTAGTTAATCACATATACTAAAATAATTTTCCAAACTTGGCAGAGTAAAAATCAAATACGAACTAATTCTTAAAAAGTCAGGAAACGTCTAGAATAATATTCAACTTATCAAAGGCTACAATTTGGTTGAATTTACAGAAGATATGTGAAGTTTAACAACATAAGGATAAAAAGAATTACGGCAAACCATTTTTTGTTTCCTAATAAATAACAATATTTAAAAACATGTTGTACATATTTATTATTAAAAACTCATATATTACAACAAAACAATGAAAAATAACAAGGAAAACTATGATAATTTGAATTTTACATTGGAGTATAACATCTTAAATACAAAATGAACCAAACAAATAATATTACAAAGAAAGTAAAAGTACAACAAATTTATACCACATACTCCGTGCGTAAAGAGTTAGAATTTAAAGAATTCTCAATTATAATTTTCACTATATCATTATTGATATTATATTCTATTTTAATTATAGTATCTTATAATTGAAAATATAAAAAAAACTGGGAAAAATTAATAATATTTTTGAAAATAAAAGAATAATTTAATCATAAATAAATGAAGTTAATCTTTAATTTTTTGGTGTAAAACATTCAAGATATTATATTTAATTCTGACATAATTGATATTATACTTGATTTTAATGATTGTATATCAAATACTGGAAAACATAAAAATAAAAAATAAAAAAGTTTAATAAATTATGTCATAAAAATCATAAATCTATTAAGTTAATCTATATTTATACTATTTTGAATGTACAAATTGATATTAGAAACAACTAATTGTGAAATAATAATATTTTCAAAACATATTATTATTTATTTTTAACTTATCAAGTCACACACACACATATATATATATATATATATATATATATATATATATATCTAGAAATAATTATAATAGTTTAAGCTGCATAAAAGTTTCTGAAAACTAATTAAAATTATGCCAGAGACAATACCTAGATATTTAAGTGCTAGGCAAGTTTAAATTGAATTATTAGTTGGTAAAAATGCATTGAAATACAAGAAAATGTAACTTTTTGAAATATTTTTTTTGAAATACTTTTTATCTAAAATATGTATCTTTTATAAATGGAACGGTATTCTAAAATAAACATAGAAAAACAAAAGAATTTACACATTATCCGCGCGTAGCGCGGCCACGGACCTAGTCTTATTAAAATTTGCTAACATTATACGTGGACTTAGTAATTGTGCACCTCTGGCACATGCCAAGAACTGGACCTTAATTTTTTGTTTAAGTTCACAAATCATATTATTTTATATTTATTACCCATTTCAAATTGACAGATTAAATAATTCCAACTTATGTAAAGTAATGGAAAGAAATTGGTCCATTAAGCACACTAAGAAATCATGTTAAATCATTACTCTACATCTATGTATGCTAGGGATTCACTTGCAAATGACTCTTTTGATTTATGTTTATCGTATACTTAAAAGTTTTATATACATAATTTATATTTTTATAACTAGAAAAAATAAGACTAAGTTAATATACTACTGTTGCGTGAAAATTGTATCGTTCAAAAAATATTATACGACTGTTTTTAACAAGTTTCATAATAATCAGATTATTACAATGTTCTTCGAAATTATTTCCCCTTTAATATTTTCTAACTTAGAAAGCTAATCCTTTTATTATATATATATGATTTGATGTAATAAGATTTTTCAAGGGTATATACTCGTCAGTGATTTCAACTTTCAACTAATCAAGCTCGTTTATCACAAATTACATACTCCCTCTGTTTCTAAATAAGTGTCATATTACTATTTTTTTCTTATTTTAAAATAAGTGTCATTTTACATTTCCAATACAACTTTTACCATATAATTTCATTCTGACCCTTTTAACTAACTAATGAATGTTTTTAAATATCATTTTTATTTAAATAAATATACATTAAATGAGGGCATTGTAGTATATTTTTCATTTTCTTAATATGTGTGAAATGTGTTTAAGTGACACTTATTTAGAAACAGAGGGAGTAATTTTCAGTGCCAAAATGTCGTTTACACACACACTCATAGACACATAAACCAACTAAATAAACTCACAGTTTTTTATAAGACACTAGGGCCGAGCCGCGCTTCGCGCGGCGAGTGGATTTCTTAAGTATGTCATTTTGACATGATTTTTTTTTAATTTGAAAAATGCAATTATATATTTTGTATAGGAGATTATTTAGAGAAATATTCAAAGATAGTCTTAAGTTTTTTTGTACAATGTCAGTTTTTAAAGAGAAAATTGACCAAAATAGATTTTTTAAAAAGTATAAATATAGACTTATACTTCTAGGGTTAACTAATCTATACTTAGAATTTAGAGTTAGAGTTATGATTTGATGTTTCGGATGTGAGGTTTAGGGTTTAAAAAACAAAAAAAAAATTGATATTTCGGTCATTTTTTTCTTAAGAGATATTTTGGCGACAAAACTTAAAAAAAAACTATTTGAGATATATGAAATCACTTTATCTAAAATTTCAGAAAATTAAACCTTAAAGTCGTTGCAGTTGGGTAAATTGCGTGATAAATGATTTTTTTTTTGCTTTTTATAAAATAACTATCATTTATTCACTGGTTATATATCACAACAAAATCACAAAAGAAAAATTGTTAAACAAAACGTATCATATTTTGATCACATAAAACAACCAAACTAACATATTTATTTAAACACACAAAATACTACACTATATCAATTTACTATTTGTTTAATGTTTAAAATAATTTTGATATGGAATTAATTATAAGATTAACATTCTTTAATTATATTATTTTGTAAAAGAAATTAGTTACACTACTGTTACTTATTGTCATTATTGCTAGATAATTATGTAATTTCTGAAAATAAAAACCTCAAAGAATCCCTTTGGATTGAAAATAACCGGTACAAAATTTGATACTATGATAATTATTATTTTAGAGGGATCAAAATCATATGGTTTCCCACAAATGAGGGAGCATTAGATTTATTTTTTATAGAAAGTGTTAAATGTCGAGTTAATTGTTTAAGAGTATTCTAGTTGGTGTGTAATGAAATGTATAAAATATATAGAAATGTACGTTACATCATAAGATATATGGAGATCACTAAATCAATTTATATTCTTTAATGTACATATTTATGATCAATTAATCAAGTATAAAATAGAAAAAGAATGTCAACCTTTTCTCAATGTTGTCTATGAGCCTAACCGTTCCAAACCAAGCAGCAACACAGATCACTACTCCACTCTCTATCCAGGGGCGGACCCAAGGCATGAGGGGATGTGGCATGTGCCCCACCCTGATTTATTTATTTTCATCAATAGCTAGTGCAAAGTTAATCAATTACCCTTTTAATTTATAAGAAAATAGCTTTGTGCCACATACGAAAACTCATCTTGGATCCGCCCCTGTCTCTATCTCTTCTACTCCTTCAAGAGTTTCTTGATCAACAATCTGCATGTTGTCCACAATCGTTACTTACATCAACACTCAATGGTATGCATGGATAGTCTTTTTTATTCGCACCAGATTGTTTCACTTCCAATAAATTTTTTTTTGTTTTAGCTAAAACTATGGTCTTTCATTATCAAAACTACATGATATGACGCTTACCTCGACATAATCGATTCTTCCTACAGCTCCAACAACCTCCGAAATGATCTAATCCTTAAGCTCAGTACAACTGGTTTGCCCTTGTTCAGCATAAGCTTTAGCCAAGGTCAGGGACCTACTTATAGACAACGCCTGCCACATCATAACACAAAGCAGAGCAGTTCAATCAAGCAAGTGGAAGCAATGTTTTGTGATGCTTGTTCAAGTTGAAAAAGAAACATGGGGATGTCTTAACTGTACCCTTTGCCTTTCTTCACCTGAAAGATGAACATTCCTAGAACTCAGAGCAAGTCCATCTTTTTCTCTATATATATCTGATCCTACTATATCAATCCCAAAAATCAAGATCTCTAACATGTATAAGAGTGACACACATTCTGAAAATTATTCAAAAAGTACATTCAATCTCACAAGTATTCTTGGATTCCTCACCATTCTCTTGATAAGATGCCATTGCTGATAATCATTTCTACCTAACATAGCAACATCAGGCTCAAAAATATTAAAAAGCTTAGTAACAATAGTGGCAACACCTCTAAAGAAGAAGACATGCCTGCTCTTCCCACACAAATCTTTCTCCAACCTCTCAACTCTCACCCACGTCTCATGCTCTAACCCACCTTCCTCCACACAACTCACCACCACCTTCCCACCTCCACCGCCACCGTTTGTCTTCTTCCTCCCTCCGTCGTAGTCATAAAGGTTTCTCGGGTTGAACACGACGATTACATATGAACCGGAGGAGGAGACGGCGGCGATCTTGGCGAGATCGCTGGAGAAATCAGAAGGGTAAGTAGAGAGGTCCTCGGTGGGGGAGAACTGGCATGGGTTGGTGTAGACTTAGACGACGGTGACGTCAGCGAGGATAAGGGATTGACGGACGAGGGATAAGTGACTGTCGTGGAGGAAACCCATCGTGGGGACCAAACCGATGGTCTTCCCTTGCGATCTCATGGCTCTTGACCATCTTCTCATCGCTTCTTTGTCTCTGATAACCTTTGGTTCTCTGGTTTCCATTGTTTGCGAGGATCTTGATCGTGTATATTGATTGTGTATCTCCGCTCCTTTTCGAGATGATGAGAAGAAGGGCAATAGTCGCCGTAGGAGAGACGGCTTTAGTTGAAGCCGTTATCGTAGGTTAAGTTAGACTTCTTGGGCCGACACGTGTCACCCGCTCATAATTCGAGTTTATGACATGGCGCTGATGTGGAAGGCCTCAGGAGTGAAGAAACACTCTCTTATATATAAAGATTTATAAATATCATA
>CAJHQP010007043.1:0-34486 GCA_905132765.1 Moricandia arvensis | reverse complement strand
CAACGAGATTACATTTATGCCACACAAAGTTTGAAGGGGCATGTTGACAATAGAGACAAAGAGTGGAGATGTGAAAGATGAAGAAATGTTCAGATAAATAAAAAGAAGCATTATGTCACTGAACCTTGTGAATACTCGAGCTGAGACAAATGTTCAAAGCTGAGAGCTTCACTAAGAATGAGATGGGTCCCTGCATGAGACACAAACACGAAGCCCATTCAGAACAATGAACAACCAACAAAATACTTTAGGTTTTCATATGGATAATCAAATAAGAGGAAAAAGACAAATGCGTTGGTCTGCGGTGTAGCAGATTTGAGGAGCCAATGGCGTGAAGAACACTTTCAAGTGTTGGAAATCCAATGAAGAATCAAAGACTTAAAACAGAAGGACTTCATCTTAGGCTTTCTTATTCTCATATAAATATACTCTTACATTGTAATAAATCTTTGAGCAGAATATGAAAACTAAAGCTTGCAGTTTATCTCTGGGCTGTCTCTTTAGACATTTAACGTTTTTATATTGTCTTTATATCTGCTTAATCGATGTGCAAGTGTTTTCGGTTGGATCGCAATCAGGGAGGGACAATTTGTTTGCAGAAATAAGTGGCAATATCTTTCAGTAAATGCACGAAACGCTAGTAATGGCTTTACGGGTGCTGCTATGAGGAGATATCGCGTTTCTCGTATATCGTTCTTCCAAATGGAAGTCTTGATCATGCCATTTGGTACTGAATAGAAAGCATGACTTATTTTAAACTAAATTCATTCTTGTGGATGTTACAGGAGGGGATTTTACATCTTGATTGGTCAACTACCGTTTTGAGATATGCATCGGAGTTAAGCCAGATGTCTAGCTACTCCACGAGAGGCGAGTGTTCAGTATAGTAGCAGGGATGTGAAGGCAGCATCAAATTTCTGATTTGGCTTGCAAGGCTATAGCGATGAGACAAAAGCACATAAGTACTAGGTGGAGGAACATTGTATGGCAGTCCAACACTCAGCTTTTCTGCTTATAATTTATTAGATCTATTATATATAGTAGTACCTCTCCTTTACTGTACTTACACACAGTGTTTATACGAATGCATTTAGGTGGATATGTTGCGCGCATGCGAGGACTGCTTAAGCAGAGACAGACTGTGTGCGCCTTGGTATTCGTGGCGCTCTGAGTTGTGACTGGAAGACTCTGATATGAACTTGGGACGAGAGAGATAATATCTTTTTCGAATGGTTACGTGCTTAGGCTTGTTAGTCAGAGATTTTGATTGGAAGGTGTTCATGCAAAAGTCAACATAAACAACTAACACTAGTAGTAAAGGCTTGGAATGCTACACGAGAATAACGGTGAGTTGAACTAATTGACAATGAGCTGATGATAATTCAACATGGAACAAGTGATGCGTAATAAGAATTGCTCTGCTGTGCACATACTCATCTCTATTCCTTGAGACATGAGTGTCAAAAGTTGGTGGCTATGCTTTCAGGAGACACTGAGGTCAGCGAGGTAACCTCTAAGTTAGGCTACCTAACGACTTGAGGTTGATGAATTCAAGTCTCTTCAGCGGCTTCAAACTAAAGAACAGAGCTTCTGCGTATACTCGACGAGCTTTGTGATGCCTGGTGAAGCGGTTTAAGCAATGCTTGGAGTCAGAGATAATGAGGGATGATGATAATGTCGCGTCTATTTATTATGGTTTATATATGTATAGACCTTTATGTATAGTCTACTATATGAGGATCACCATTTCCTTCTTTGGCTAGAGAAACATTTTTACTTTGATTCATAATGTTTTAGGCATGTTTGCTAGTGAAATAATAATTCTAAACTATATAAATGATTCGGTATAAGCTACAGAGATGTTATTTCAGAAGGAGGAAAATAATAGGAGCACAGAGGCTGCTGAGTGGAAGCAACAAGTTAAATACAAGCGGAGAGATTGTTTACAAAGTGTTTTACAGCATATACATATAAATAAGAAAGGAGTATGTTAGAGTAAGTAGCTTTTGGGATTATAGTGAGTTTGTTGACTTGAGGAGATATCGTTTGGGTGTAGCCAACGATTCTTAAGATTGTAATTCCTCAAGCCATTCTTTCAAATAAACTTGTATTCTTGTGATTGAGTTGTTATACGAGATCTTTGATTTAAATTCTATCAATTGGTGCGCAGTGACTCGATCGAATCATCGGAATCATGAATTTCGAGGAAGCAGACGAGCCTTACGACTCAGTGGAGAAGACGATGGATGAATTGCGCAACCAAGTCACCGTTCTTCGTGGTGGTTTTCAATGATTATCATCAGAAGGCACCGATCTGACGAATCGCGTCGAAAAACTCACCGATCGCGTAGGAGGACTCGAATCGAAGAAGGAGTCGATGAATCGATTGCTTGAAACGATCGCCGAACAAACCTGTCCTGGTCTGGCGAAAGGCAAAGGAGTTGCAGATTAAGCTGGTCCTTCTATTCAGGTATCCATTCTTAACGAACCTATGGAACCGTAGACGAATCGCTAGGTCATCGGAGAACTCTAGGAGTGTTTGAATCGAGGCAGAGTTTATTAAAAAAGATTGAGTTGCCGATATTCGATGGATTCATGCGTATTGCTGGATTCTTCCAAACTGAGAGATATTTCAGAACAGCTCGATATAGTGAGGAGGAGAAGC
The DNA here is from genome assembly GCA_905132765.1 of Moricandia arvensis. Lineage (NCBI taxonomy): Eukaryota > Viridiplantae > Streptophyta > Magnoliopsida > Brassicales > Brassicaceae > Moricandia > Moricandia arvensis. The sequence goes on along the minus strand of CAJHQP010007043.1, from coordinate 31,821 downwards.
CTGACCTGGTAGCATTGAGTTTGACGGGACCTGTGTTGAATTGGTATACTTGGGAGCAGTAGAAGAACCTTTTGTGGATTGGCGTCAGTTTAAGAGGCGACTGTTGGATAGATTTTCTCAATCAATGGATGATGAACCAAGGAATAGACTTTGTGCACTTCGCCAAACAGGCACAATTCAGGCCTATGTCAGCGAGTTTGAAGAGTTGATCACTCAAGTTACTGCATTGATGAAGCGAATATGATCAACAAATTGTATATCGGATGAAGAGTGAAATGAAAGAAGTTATACGATTGAAGGAACCTAAAGGTTTGAGGAATCACATAGCAGCTGTGATAAAGATGGAATCAAGCGTGTTATGTCATATGTTGGGGAACGCGTAACTAATACTTGTTACGAGGTTACTCCAGCAGCGAATAAGGTCAAAGAAACTATAATCCTAAAGTTCGTCATGCCACTATTATGTTGGACAAATCAAAGATGAGTGAGAATTCAAAACAAGAGAACACAACAGGAGGAAGACAGAGACAACATTTGACTCCGGCAGAGTTAGCAGAGTTAAAGCGTTTGAGATTATGCTTTAAGTTTAGAGAGAAGTGGTTCAAGGGCCATCTATGTAGCAAGCAAGAACTACAAGTGTTGATGTTAGTAGAAGGGTTTGAGGTGAAAGTTCATGAGGATATGTGGGAAGAGGAGTTTCAGATGGATGCTACACAAACCACACAAATGATGACACTCTCACTATATTCATTTATGGGCATTGCAGCACCAACTACACACAAGTTACGTGGGAAAATTGGGAAGACAAAGTTTGTGGTGTTGATTGATAGTGGAGCTACACATAATTTTGTCACACCAAAATTTTGTGGATAAAGCTCATTGACGATAGAAAAGAACTCTAACTTGCAAATCTTGCTGGGAACATGAATTACAGTATCCGGTTCAGGGTTTTGTAGACAGGTTCTAATAGTGCTGCAAGGACTGAAGTTCGATATTGATTGTATTTCACTGGAATTGGGGAAGGTGGATCTGATATTAGGAGTGCAGTGGTTGTGAACACTAGGCAAGTGTGAAGTTGACTGGGAGTCTAATGAGATGAGTTTTGTATATAAGGGTGTTAAGGCTACTCTGGTGGGAGAGAGAGACTTACACCAATCTGCTCCACCAACTAAGGCAGTTGGAGAACATAAACATGCTTCAAATTATAGACTGGAATATTGGCTCTGCCATCAGTCTGTTGATAGTAAACCACATCCTTGCATCCCTATCACTATTCAACAAATATTGGAGACATTTCAGTTGGTGTTTACAGATATTATAGGCTTATCACCTGTTTGTGACAGAGAACATACTATTGTGCTGAAGCAGGGCATATCCCCAATCAGTGTAGACCCTACACATATCCACAGGCGCATAAAGAGGCTATGACAACAATGGTGAATGAGATGTTGAAGAAGAAAATCATTCAACCAAGTCGTAGTCCTTTTTCTAGCCCCGTGCTCTTAGTCAAGAAGAAAGACAAGTCGTGGCGTTTTTGTGTGGATTATAGGGCTTTGAACCAAGCAACAGTAGCAGACAAGTTTCCTATTCCTATGAAAGATCAGCTCTTGGATGAACTGAACGGAGCAATCATTTTTTCGAAACTTGACCTGACTTCTGGATATCATCAAATACGAATGCAGCCTGAAGATATTGAAAAAACGGATTTTCGAACACACGATGGCTATTACGAGTTTCTGGTAATGCCATTCGGCTTAACTAACGCTCCTGCAATTCCAAGGATTGATGAATGAGCTGTTCATACCAATATTGGGAAAGTCAGTGTTAGTTTTTTTGATGATATATTGGGTATATAGAACATTCAGAAGAAGAGATGTGATGCATCTACGAGTGGTATCTGAGATTCTTCAGGATGCACAACTCTTTGAAAACAAGAAGACATGTTTATTTGGACAGCCACAAGTTGAATACTTGGGTCATGTAATATCAGAGAGAGGTGTAGCGACGGAAGAAGCAAAGACTTTAGCTATGAAGTTGTGGCCAACTCCAAAGAATGTGAAGCAGTTAAGAGGTTTTCTTGGATTGACCGGGTATTATCGACGTTTTGTTCGCGGGTATGGTTTCTTAGCAAGACCTATATCAAATCTTTTTAAGAAGGATATGTTTGTCTGGTCCAGTGAGGCACAACAGACTTTTGACACGCTGAAACAAGCCATGTTATCTGCGCCGGTACTATCCTTACTAGATTTCTCGAAAACGTTTATTGTAGAGAGTGATGCTTCGGGTTTTGGACTTGGGGCCGTGTTAGTTCAAGACAAGAACCCGATAGCTTATTTTAGCCATAGCTTAATAGCAAGGGAACAACTCAAACCAATATATGAGAGAGAGCTGATGGCTGTGGTACTTGCTATAAGGAAATGGAAACATTATCTCATGGGGAGGAGATTTGTAGTCCATATGGATCAGAAAAGCTTAAATTTCTTGTTAGAACAAAGGAAGTAAGTATGGAGTGTCAGAAGTGGTTGGTGAAACTGTTGGGATATGATTTCAATATCAAATATAAACCGGGTTCTGAAAATGTTGTTGCGATGGGTTATCTCGCATGGGACCGGGTGATTCTGTTCTCACATCATTGACTCTGTATTCGTACATAGTCTCTCAGAGTTTACAGCTTCAAGATGTTAATACGAGAAGCCAATGTCCATCTTCTTATGCAAGGGAAGTACCTAAAACTATACTTATTCTTTTTTGAATAAGTTTTCCCCTTGAGAATTGATGCAAGTGTGTGTGCATTTTTTGAATCAGGTACTTGGACCTCATGAGAAGAGTCTGGTTGTGGATCAAGCCCCTTGATGATGGCTGGATGTCAGAAGAAAGGGAGAGAAAAGAGAACAAGCCACATGGAGAGTTCCAAGCAGTTTGAGTGTGAAGCAAGGAAGGCATTGGTGCTTGCTTGCCATTGAAGAAAGACCATGATCCATGGTTTATGAGTCCCTAAAATATCATAAAACTCATAAACGCACTGGCCAATCCCTAGGCTGAAGTAGTTGCACTCTTTTTCCCTAAGTATTGTTTTATTCCAAGAGGTTTTCCATACTTAGGAATGAGGCAAGTACTTTCAGTTCCAAGCTTGCCAAGGATCTCCTATGGTCAAGCTTGAGGGGGAGTGTTGAAATAAAGAAGAAAAAACCATAGGAAAGGAGTTTGTTCATGATCAAAGGAGAGGTCATCAAGAGAAGCCAATTTGGTTCTGTCCGTACAGACTTTCTCCTCAAGCTACCACTGACAACTTACCTTGCAAGGCAAGAAATGAGGCTTAAGGGACGTTACTTAGCTCCAGTAACCTTAGAATAATCAGTTTAAATTCAAATGGAAGGATCTGGTTTGAGTTAGGCAGAGAAAAGTCACATGGGTGCATAAGGAGTTGTAGCAGACCTGTCACTATCACTATGGAGACCACACCTTGCCTCCTGTCCCTTTCTCCTCATATGGACGTGCCTCCCCTTGGATGTATCCGCCTTTGGCCTCTTCTCATCCCATACAAAATTATTTGTTTATGTTTCCCATGTTTTAATAATTGTTTAATCATGTGTATTGTCTATTTAAAGGCTTTCCATCACTTGTAACACTTACCAGAATCAATAGACAAGTTTATCTCTCTCTAAACTCGTCTCTCTCTTCTCTCTCTCTCGTCTCTGCTCTCTCTCTGCTCTCTCTCGTCTCTCTGTGCTCTCTCTCGTCTCTCCACTCTCTTCTTTCTCTCCTCGTTTTCTTGTCCTCTCATCTCTGCTCTCTCTCGTCTCTCGTCTATTCTCCTCTCTCTCGCTCTCTCTCCCTTCTCTCTCTCTTCTCTCTCTCTCTCTTGCTTGTGTCTAAACAATATTCACAATGTAAGGAGTTAAGTATTATTGTTTAGAGGTTGCCTTAGCTCTTTCTCTCTTAAGGAAACCTAATACTTGTCAAACTCACTCTAAACTCTTCTTTATCTATTTTCTTTAACTCTAGCTTACTGGTTCTAAATCCCATTCACCTAAGTATACAAACTCTAAGTGTTGTGTTACTTCTCAAGGATTAGATTCATATTAAAGAGTTTATGCTTCATAAAATCAGTTGTCTGTCTAGGATTCTTGGTTATATAGTAGGCTGTTTAAGAGGATTCAACCACCAGTTGGTAGTCTCTTCCTTTGAATGGTGAGTTCCTGTTGTATGGTTGAAGAGGATTCAGTTACAAGTTAACTGAATACTCTCTTGACATGAGACAAACACTCATGAACACAAGATATTATCAAAGAATCACGGGAACATGTGAATATTCAGCGGTTGATACAACAGTTACAGAATGGAGAAGTGGGGAACCAAGGATATGAAGTTAAGATGAGACATTGTGGTACAAGGATAGACTAGTGATTACTCCTACGTCAAGATTTATTCCACTGATTCTATCAGAATGCCAATGATGGGTTAATTGGGGGTCATGCAGGGGTTTCAAAGACGTTGAAGAGAATTCAACAATGGTTATATTGGCCTGGTATGCTTAAGTGAGTTCAGAGTTGTGGCAGCTTGTCAAATCTGTCAAACACATAAGTATTCCACGCTTTCTCCGGCAGGATTGTGCAGCCTTTACCATTGCCAAATCAGATATGGGAGGGCATTTCCATGGATTTCGTTGAGGGCCTTCCTTCTTCTCAAGGATACAATGTCATCCTTGTCATAGTTGATCGCTTGAGAAAATATGGACATTTTATTCCTCTCAAAACCCTGTTCAGGCTTCAGATGTCGCGAGGAAGTTTGTCATAGAGATTGTTAAACTCCATGGTTTTCCGGGTTCAATTGTGTCCGATAGAGACAAGGTTTTTCTGAACAGTTTCTAGAGGGAGTTGTTCATGTTAGCGGGTACTCAGTTAAAATTCAGTATGGATTTTCACCCTCAAACATAGGTCCTAAATAGAACACTGGAGACGTATCTTCGTTGTTTTACTTCTACGCATCCTAGGACATGGTTCAGGTTTCTGAATTGGGCTGAGCTGTGGTATAATACTTCCTACCATACTTCACTCAAACTACTCCATTCAAGGTGGTATATGGTCGTGATCCTCCTTTGCTATTACGATTTGAACATGGATCCAAAAAGAATGTGGAGTAGGAAGAGTTATTGCAGGAACGAGATGCAGTTCTGCGTGATGTTAAAAAGCACCGTTGTCCATGCCCAACAGTTAGTGAAGAATAATGCTGATAAGAACAGAAGAGATGTGGAGTTAGGCTTGTGGTGACAAGGGCTATCTTAAGCTCTGTCCTTATCGCCAACAATCAGTAACCAAACGGGTGTGCTAGAAACTTTCAGCCAAATATTTTGGTCCGTATACTGCTTTAGAGAGGATTGGCAAGGCCGCATATCGCTTGGAGTTACTGGTTACCGCAAAGATACATCCACTTTTCCATGTATCTTAGTTGAAGAAGATGATTGGGGAGAATATGAAAGTGTTACCCTTGCCATAGTCCTTGTGCTGATCTTCAAGATGTGCTTATTGCTCCCGAGAGTGTGGAGGATACTCGTTACTCACCGGGTGGCGTATTGGAATTGTTAGTCAACTGTATAGGATTGCCATCATCAGAGAATACGTGGCTTCCTTATCATCAGTTTTGCGGTCAATTTCCAGATTTTAAGCTGAATGTTAAGGGGAGGAGGGGGGGGGGATATTGATAAGCTACATAGATGTTATTTCATAAGGAGGAAAAAGAATAAGAGCACAAAGGGTGCTAACGTGGAAGCAACAAGTTAAATAGAAGGAGAGATTGTTTACAAAGTGTTTTACAGCATATACATATAAATAAGAAAGGAGTCTCTTATAGTAAGTAGCTTTTGAGATCATAGTGAGTCTGTTGACTTGAGGAGATATCGTTTGGGTGAAGCCAACGATTCTCAAGACTGTAATCTCTTAAGCCATTCTTGTAGATGAACTTGTATTCGTGTGATTGAGTTGATATATGAGATCTTTGATTCAAACTCTATCATTCGGTTAGCCAAATCGGTGATACAAAATCAATAACATTTCTAAAGGAATACTACGATTCACTGTGTGGTAAATTATCCGTCTTTGTGTTCATCGCACTTAGGATATGTTGGTGATAATTAATCCAGAAATTGACCCTCCTGACATAAAGTAGGACGCTGACTTCTTGCTTCCGGGTTTCCAGCCTGAGGGCCTAGTGATTCTCCTGCCTCCGAGCTAAAATTGCTCCTGCATGTAATTTTCCCTCACATCAACCATGTTATGTCCCTGCTTGTAGCTTATTTCATTGGTCTAGGGGAAATATTGTTCCTTGTAATCATCCGAACAAAATTCTTAAATATTATTTTCAACGCCGGATATAAGGGCTGAAAGATTTGTTATCGCTGACACAAAAAAGAAAGAAAGATTTGTTATCAAACTCCATTCAGTTGTAAAATATAAAAGTGGAATTATATAGTAATAATAGGAATTGAACAATAAACGAGAGAGACCAAAAGATGTTCTTGTTTTTATTATTATCTTTCTTTTCAGATTACATAAGGCATATATATAGGGAAGAAGATACGTGAAGTGACCAACATTTTAAAGATAAAGATAACCATATGATTGACAAGTGTGGTGGTGATGGTGCAAAAAATATTGGAAGGAGAAGACATGTGTCTTTGCAAGATGACTAATCATCTATATTATAACACTCCCCCTTGATTATCCATCTTGTATTACGGACTGCCTCGGATTTTCTAACATAGATTAACCCAAGGTCAACTGTACCTTGGACGGTAACGAAATATATGCTTTATTCCATTCCAATGCCTATGAGTAGGAGAAGAACTATATCTTGCAAGTAGGATAGTAGCAAAAGCAATATCAGGCCTTGTACAGTTTACAAGATATAAAAGCCCACTGATAGCGCTTATATAGGTACTTCAGAACCGAGTACTTCCTCGCTATCTTCACAGGGCCTAAAAGGGTCTTTCTCTACATCGAGAGATCTATTTACCATTGGAGTACTCAAAGGAGTCGCTTTGTTCATATAAAAGCTTCTCAAAATAACCTTTCGTATAATTTGATTGATGGCACAAATATTCCTTCTCGGAGATGCTCAATCTGGAGCCCAACACAAAACTTTGTCTTGCCGAGATCTTTCAATTCAAACTCTTCTTTCATATGAGTTCGTGTATCATCAATCTCCTTTTGAGTTCCAATAATGTTAAGGTCATCAACATATACAGCCATGATCACAAAGCCAGATGACGATTTCTTACAAAAACGCATGGACATATCGCATTATTCACATATCCTTTTCCCAGTAGATATTCACTTAAGCGATTGTACCACATGCATCCGGATTGCTTTAATCCGTAAAGTGATCGTTGTAACTTGACCGAACAAATCTCACCAAGATTTTGCTTTCAATGCTTTTGGCATTTCCAATCCATCAGGGAGTTTCATGTATATATCGTTTGATCCATACAAATATGCAGTCACAACATCCATAAGATGCATTTCAAGATTTTTTGATGCCGCTAGGCTCATCAAAAATCTAAACATAATTGCATCCATTACCGGGGAATACGTTTCTCAAAATCAATATCCGGTCTTTGAGAAAAACCTTGGGCAACTAATCGGAATTTATATCGTGTTACTTCATTATTTTCATTTACTTTTCTCACTAATACCCACTTATGTCCAACAAGATTTATATTCTCAGGTGTTATGACTATTGGTCTAAAAACATTCCTTTTATTTAGGGAGAGTAACTCAGTTTGTATGGCCTTCTTCCACTCCTCCCAATCATGTCTTTTCATACATTCCAATATGGACCTTGGATCTGGATCATCACTCTCGTGATCAATTTCTTTGGACACAGAAAAGGAGAAACATTCCCATCAACATCTTTTATCTTATTTCTGATCCATAACTTTTCATCTCAGGCGTAGTTGATGGAAATCTCATACTTTTCTGTTCCCTCCTCGTCATCTGGATTATTATCTTTATTTGGTTATTCTTGAACCTTTTCATTTATGCCTTCTTTCATATATTTTTCAGTATCAAGTTCTTCTGGAACCTTTCCACTTTGCTCAACCAATTTCTTTTTCTTTCGAGGATTTTTATCTTTAGAAACCCGTTGGTCTCCCCCTCTTTAATTGAACCCTAGGTTCATTCATTGTGTTTTTCATCAGATTGTTCTTCAGGAACAACAACTCTTGAAGGAACATTTTCAACGGGTATATATGATTTCTTCACCCTTCTCGTATATGTGAACGCATCTGGTAACTGGTTTGCCAAATTATTTAAATGCACAATTTTCAGAACTTCCAGCTCTCGTTGATTCGTAGGGAGATCAAGGTGTAACAACGACGGTGTACACCATGTAATCTCTTTAGGAATTTCTTTAATTCATCCCCTAACGCTGGAAATTCTTCCTCAACAAAATGCCAATCGGCAAACCGTGCCGTAAACATATCACCAGTTACTGGTTCAAGATACCTTATTATACTTGGTGACGTATAACCCACATATATTCTCAATCTCCTTTGTGGGCCCATTTTTGTTCTTTGTGGTGGAGCTATCGAAACATAAACCGCACACCCAAAGACACGGAGATGAGATATACTTGGCTCCTGCCCAGATGACAATTGTAATGGGGAGTATTTATTATCTGCACTCAGTCTCAGCCGAATCAGTACAGTCGCATGCAAAATAGCATGACCCCATACTGAAATGGGAGCTTTGTTCTCAATATCAACGGTCTTACAATCAATTGCAACCGTTTGATCAATGACTCGGCCATGCCATTTTGTGTATGAACATGGGGAACTGGATGCTCCACATCAATCCCCACTGACATACAATAATCATTAAAGGCCTGTGATGTAAATTCACCAGCATTATCAAGCCTTACTTTCTTATAGCATACTCTGAGAACTGTGTTCTTAGCTTTATGATTTGGGCAATGAACTTTGCCAAAAGCCGTATTTCGTGTCGTCAAAAGACAGACATTTGCACCATCTACTAGATGCGTCAATCAATACCATGAAATACTTAAACGGCCCGCACGGTGGGTGGATCGGCCCACATATATCACCATGTATTCTTTCTAAAAAAAATGGTGATTCATTTCTAAGTTTTGCTGCTGATGGATGAGTTATAAGTTTTCCTTGAGAACATGCATTACATGTAAACTCGTCCGTTTGCAAAATTCTCTCGTTTTTCAACGGAATGGCTATTTGAATTTGTACTATCTTTCTCATCATGACTGAACCGGGATGTCCTAGCCTCTCATCGCAGATTTTTAAAATTGTATTAGTAAACTTCAAGTTTACTGTGGCATAAGACTCAGTCATGTTTATTTTCGTACAATATAGTCGAGATGATAACATTTTTAAATCTTCCAATATATGTTTCCTCTCGGACTTAATGCAAAGATATTCAAAGCCATCTTTACTCATAGTCTCAATATGATATCCATTTCTTCGGATATCCTTATAACTTAACAAGTTTCTAAGAGACTCGGGGGAATATAATGCATCACTTATTTCAAATTTCGTTCCCCCGTGCATTGAAAATTTCACTCTTCCAGAGCCCTTAATAATTTTTGCACTACCAGATATTGTACTTACGCTTCCAGCGTAATCTTTTATTTTGAGAATGGAGAAATATTTCTTATCTTTAATTATTATGTGCGTTGACGCACTATCTGCCAAACACATATCTCCATCCATAGTCTCAAAGTCTAGGCATTTTCTGATTTAAAATATTCATAAAACATATATTGTTAAACATGAAACCATTATATATATATATATATATCTTACAACAAAATAACTAGATACTATAATACAGTAAACTTATATCACATCGTCTTTACATCATTCATCGATTCTTTCTGAATCAACCAGAAAGACTGATACGTCAAGATGAGTATCTTCATTTAAACCATGAAAGGATGGTCCGCGGTTCGTCAGAGATGAAGTTTGTTTTACTTCCTTTCTCTTTCACTTTTTGGGATTATCTATACAGATCGGCTAAGTGTTTTGGTGTACGACAACTACGTTACCCAATGAACTTTCATACCGCATGTATAGCAAACCTTTTCTGTTTGCCTTTTATCATCCCGTCCCTTTTCGTTTTCGTGGAATTCTTTATTATGTCTTTCATCATACGGATGAAATATTCTTCCTCATCCTCGTCCACGACCATGATAAAGATTTCGGCCACGTCCTCGTCCTCGTCCTCTCCAATTATCATAGCTGGATGATGCAACATTCGCTTCGGGGAATGGAGCAGATCTAGTGAGATGAGCATGATGGTTTAAAGTCACGAGTTGATTATTTTGCTCTGCTACAAGGAGGATTTGCATCAACTCCGAGTAAATATACCCATTCGCCCGGTATTGTTGCTGTAGAACTACATTTCTAGGATGGAACGTGGAGAGAGTTTTCTCGATCATATCATAATCACGTATTTTCTCTCCACATAATATCATCCTAGATGTAATTCCGAACATCGCGGAATTATACTCACTTACACTTTTGTAGTCCTGGAACCGAAGATGTATCCACTCGTGATAACGTTTTGTAAAATATAAAAGTGAATTGTATAATAATAAGAGTTATTGAACATAAGGCATATATATATAGAAGAAGATACGTGAAGTGACCAACATTTTAAAGATAAAGATAACCATATGATTGACAAGTGTGGTGGTGATGGTGCAAAAATATTGAAAGGAGAAGACATGTGTCTTTGCAAGATGACTAATCATCCATATTAAAACACATTTAAGCATTTGTTATTTAAACTAAGTAAAACTTATTTATTATTATTATTTTTATTATTATTATTATTTTTATTATTATTATAAAAAAACTTATTTATTATGAGCTGTTTTTACGTGCAAGATAATGACTTCCCAAAGTTCATGGTATTTGGAGGAGTTTTATTTTTCTTAAGAGTCTCATTGTGCACCTTATTAGTATTCGAGCACAAACACGCCACATACGATAACTATGCCACAATTTTTTTTATTTAGAACACCTACTTTAGTCTATGTACAAGTGAAACTGCGTAAATGAAGCAAAATCTTCATTGTTGAAGCAGTTTAGCTGCGAATTTTGTTAAGAAAGCGATCGCATCTTTAGAAATCTTCACCTTTGTCCTATCCTCTCCAAACATAATCATAGACTTTCTTCCATCGTCTTCTTCTCCATCTGCCTTGTTCTTAACCGAGATACTGGCGATGGCTTCAGAAATCTCCATGACCATATCAACTATCACTCCCTCCACGCCCATCAGATATTGTAAGTAAATCACCTCCACGACATTGCTGAAATTATTTAAGAATAAAAAACAGAATCAATCCTTAACTCGAAAGGATGACAATATGAACTCGAAAGGATGTTATTTGTATTTACTTAAGCTGGCCATATGATATAAGTGAAAGTTTTGAATCCTTGACTCTTTGGATTGCGTTTGGGGTTCTTAATATGGCCTTAACTTCAGAAACAATCCCTTGCAAACCACCTTCTTCGCAAATCTTGATGGCTTCATCCAATGAGTTCCTTCTCACATCCTTATAGATCTCACATCCTCCATTTGTTAAGAAGAATACCTAGAAATATATATATAAGCAATTCAGCTACATAACAAAGTTACAACAATGAAGCATCAGGAATGTCATGGTGGTTAGAATTGAGAAAAGAAAACCAAAGAAGCAATCTTACAGGATAACTCATTTGCATATTCCTAATGAGAAGAGCCACATCAGGATGAAAGCTAGAGAAGATTATGGGCCGGTTCTCGGCATGCTCATCCACAATCTGTCCGTAAATAGTTGATAACTAGAAGTTAAATCAAAAACAAATATTAAATGGTTGAAGAATATGTCGTTTACCTTCAAGATGTTGTCAAGAGTTTGACGTAACTCTTCTTCTCCATACACAGTATTGTCATCAAATTTGAGTTCGATATTAAACCCTACGGAGCGTTTAACTTTCACAAAGGCATCTTGAAGGGTGCACAAAGGATCATCCTTCACGACTTTCCACTCGAAGATTCGTCCATCTTTTGTCTTCCTGAACATAGGCTTCACATTTTGACCATCTTTTTGTGGTCCATATGAGAGAAATTCATGTAGAGCCATTTCCGTTACTCTTTTCTCAGTGATGACTCCCTACAAAATTGATACCAACTTTGCAGATTTCTAATTGTTGGGAATCAGAACAAAGCCTTTTCTACCATCAAAAAGATTATTTGTATGAAAAAAAAGAGAGAGAGTAAAAACTAACCTGTTCTTGCGTGAACATGAAGATATCATGGAAAATTACAGGGCAACCATCTCTTGTTACCTACAGAAATAGTAACATTCTTTATTTAGGCTGTCAATGTTTCAAATTCGAAATTTTGCCACTTGATCGTGCTCGTGGCTTATACTATGGGTTTGTGTGGTTTGGAGCATTAATAAGGAGTGGCATCTTTGGTCTACCTCAATAAAATTTGATTTTGGGTGTTTCGTTTCTTCATCTCCTCTCTTCCTGTTTGCTTCTTTGCTATCTTCATAGCTGTTACTCATGTGATCTAAGTTGGATTGTTTTGTTATTAGCTTGTTATCTCTATTTATGGTTTCTGGGGACATGTATTTTGTCCGTTAGCATTAGGGGTGATTAGACACTTTATCGTTAATTTTGTATCTACAACTATATAAGTTACCAATCATATTTTATGTAGTTTTTAAAGATAAAGTCAAAAAGTAAAAAATAATTATAAAAGCCTTATTTTTTAAAACAAAAAATATTAATGTAAAAATATCTTTTATTTTTATCTTTTTTCTCATTTAACTTCTACAGCTACACTAGATATAGCTACATACAAAAAATTACAAACTAAATTCTATAATAAAATTTCTACAATTACAATCGCCCCTTTATTTCTAGGATAAATTACAATTATACCTCAAGTTTGATATCACTTTGCAAATTTACCTTTAATGAATGAAAATTTTCAAAAATACTTTAACTTTTTGATAAAAATAGACTTAATTAATTTTTCTAAATATTTATAATTTTTTTAGAAATTCAACTCCACCCCTTTACCACAAATCCTAAACTAAACGTTAAACATTAAAATGTAAATCAAATGTTAATATATTTTTAATAATGTGTTATTTTATAAAATGGTACTTAACTTATGATATTTTTAAACAATTTCTCTAGTTTCTAGGGAACACTCTTGGTTCCACTAGCTCATGTTTCTGGTGGTATTCGTTGCTCGCCAGTTGGTATCTTTAATGGAATTTCATAAAAATATCCTTTGCAAACATCTTATGTGCAAATAGAGTTTTCCTTCCATTTGTGCGTTGGTGTTTGTGTTCGGAGTTGCATGTTTCCATTTACTGAACGCAAAATTATTTAACACTAAGCCATAATTGGCAAAGCATTAGCATATGCATTATATTTTTAATTATCCAATCAACAATTATTAGAATAACATTTAGAGAGCATTTACATTATCTAAATGTTTTTTTTTGTCCAATGTTTTCATATGAGTCATTTGGTAGAACATTTAAATTTAGAATATATATAAAATTTTAAATAATCAAATATAATTAATTGATTTTATCTAATAATATTCCAAATTATGTTTATATGCAAATTAAAATTTCTACATTTAAAATAAAATTTAGATTTTTTTTCTAAAAAATAATACTTCATACTTTAAATATAATTAAAGATAATTTATTATTATCAATAACATATATAATAATATATATATATATATATATATATATATATATATATATATATAATATTTATATTATTCAGAAGAAACAAATTATATATCATATAATAATTCTATATAATAAATCATATACAGTTATGCCAATCACTTTATTATCAATCATATAGTTCGTTATCATCAACTTTACCAATCAAAGTCTAAAACTGGTGGTTTGAATTTCAAAGTTATACTTTGCATATAAAAGCAACAGCAATATACAACAAAATAATTGAAACTGGATCATCGATATGATTTGTGGTTTCTTTCTTGATAGGTGAAAAATCAAACCTGGACATCAAATTCAACGAAGTCAATGGGAAAATCTGCAGCAACATTGAAAGAAAGAATAGAATTTTCTTTGATGGATTTCATTTTCTCGTCCGGAGATTGAAGCATGTTCATCCCAAATCCTCTGTGACCCATCAAAACAAACTTTGGGAAACCAGATGCCGCCTGCTTCTTATCATCTGCAACACCTAATACCAATCATAAGATATTAGAAACTCGAATTAAGAAATAAAGGGATAGTTTTTTCAAGAACCCATTTTATATTACTACCTGATGAAAACTTGGCAGAAGATACCGACAATGCCATAGTCTCTCGAGAGCAATTTTTAATTTCTTGCAGCACAAACTTAAAGTTTATAGAAACAATGATCGTGAATGAAAGAAGCATAGGGAACATCCATAGTGACAAGATCAGAATATTCCATTCGATACAAAAGAAGAGTCTAGAGATCGAATGGAATAATCTTCAAGTTTTTTTTCTGCCTCGTAAAACAATTTTTCTTGATTTATTCGGTGAATTTCATGCTCTTTGATTATTTTGATATCTTTTTTTCTTTTTCTGGACGATTCTATTTGGTTCGCTATTTATAGGACAGATGGAGACCGTTAATTTAGACAAGTAGATAGATACTTGAATAAAACAATCGTTTTTGGAATTTGCTGAGTTAATCTAGGTAGCTTCTTTTTAGGTTTAAGGATTGATTTTTAGATTTAAGCATTTAATCTAATCTACCCAAAGATGAAACTGCAATATCAAGAAAATAAATGAAAATTAAGTGATGTCAAAAAATGAAAACTAGTTTAAGTAAATGATAATTGTTAGAATGGCTGCTAAAATAGTTAACCAAACGAATATTGGACAACTATATGTAATATTGTTTCAAATAACCACATAGTAGTGGTTTAGGTGTTTCTACTAGAAAAAGAGTTACCTTTTTGGTCCAGCTAAGTGATAAATTTTCTACGATATAAAATTACTAGTTTCATGTGACGACGCAAATATGAGTTCATTGCTTATGAACCATATAAACATTTAATAAGAGGATTCATCTATAGACACATCCATTCAAGAATTAATCTTAGCTTTTCCGTAAACTCAAAATATCATATAATTATAAAAAATAAATTGTTTCAAATGAGTCATTACTTTTTTTAATATTTAAACTTAGATGTATGTATTCTAAAATTTAGCTTGAATTTAGGGTTATTTTTTAACACTGGATAACAATTACATCATCATACAACCCTTAATTCTATTATATATAATGATTAACTACTTGCAACATATGCGATATTAATAAACAACTGCATGGAAAATGCTCCACGATGAAGCTCTTTTTGAAATATTTGGATCAACGGATGGTTCTGCATGCACAACACCTTTGATAAACATGCTCTCTGCAGCAGACGATCACAAAAAATGGTTTTGTTTGCATTACTCTAGAACCTCCAATAAGCTTCACATTCTATACACTAGTAAAAATATACTGCATAGCTACGGTAGTGCTACTCTAAAACAATGGCTAAATAAAAAAAGCCATAGTTTTGCCATGGATTAGCCACGATTTTAATCAGCCACGAAAAAACCAATTAGCCACGACAACAACCACTAAATTTTTGTGGCTAGGTAAAAAGCCACGGTATTGCCACTATATTTTCTTGTGCTTAATACTAACACTATTTGCCACTAAATATGTAGTGGTTGGTACATAGCCACGGTATAGCCATAGTTTTAACGTGGCTTTTATAAAATAGCCACAATTTTTCCCACAAACTTTTCGTGGCTATTTAAAACCTTAATCCCTAAACATATCTTATATCCTAAACATAAACATTAAAACTTCAAAATTTCATAATATAACTTCAACATTTAATTAAACTTCAAATTTTAATCATTTTAATTTTTTATTATCTCAAATCTTTAAATTCCATTTGAAATCGTAATCTAAACCTTAAATTACATTCTTTAAACCTATATCTTAAAAACAAACTCCAACTATAATATTTTAAGCTTAAACTCAAAGTCTTAAATATAAAACTATAAACTTAATCTTTTCAAAAATTTCTCAAACCATATATCATATAAACTCCCATACTCTAAACCCTAAACTTAAACCTTACATACAAAACCATAAACACTTACATTTAATCTGAAAATTTAAATTTAAGCCTCAACATTTATACTCAAATCCCATTTCTTAACTACAAATTCTATATTATAAAAATATAACATTAAACCATTAAAAAATATATCTTATATTTAAACAATACATTTTCTAAACAGCAAACCCTAAACCAATGTGTATAAAATAAATTATCGTAAGTATATGAAGAATTATACATTGTTTTAAAAAAACTATAAAATATTTAAGAAAATATATACATTAATAAATACTAAAAACAATTAAAATTGATAACATAAATAAACACATAGATTTTTTATTTCTTTATTTTTTCTTTTCTCCTTGCCTGTTTTTTCTTAACCAATAAGAAGTTGTGTGGATTGATAATTTTAACCATTAGATTAAAATTATGAATGGTCCATATTGAACCTTTTCATGTTTCTTCTTCTTCATTTTTCTATTTTTCCTCTCTCCTTCGTCTGCTTTTTCCTCTTCCATTCTATTTTTTTGTAAGTTTCACCTCCTCATCATCACCACTGGCCAACCTCTATTCGTCTTCTGTAGATTTGTGTGTTGTATGTGCTTGTCCTATTAGAAAGCCAATGTCTGAGAATATAAACAACACGAGAAGGATCACAATGCCCAAATCAACAGAGAATTTGTCCTTATCTAATTAGGAATATGGACTTATCAAACACGTCCGTCATTATCCTATCATATATAATCTATATATCTTCAATACTCCCCTTCAAGTTGGATCGTGTGGATTAATAACACCCAACTTGGACATGATAGTTTCAAATGGTACTCGTCCTAGCGCCTTTGTCAAAATGTCTGCAACTTGAGAATCAGAACCAATGTGTTGAGTGACAATGATACGATCAGTTACAGCATCACAAACTGAATGGCAATCACGTTCTAAGTGTTTCATACGCTCGTGAAACACTGGATTCACTATAATATGTATAGCTGCTTTACTGTCACAAAATAATCGTGTAGGCTGGTGTTGTTCTTCACCAAGTTTTTTGAGTAAACTACGTATCCACTTAGTTTCTTTTAAAGCAAGAGCCATAGAACGGTATTCAGCCTCTGCTGATGACATCGCAATTGTATCTTGTTTCTTTGTCTTCTAGGAAATAGGTGAACCTCCAAGCATAACAACACATGCATTTAGGAACGTTGAGACAAAAGACAACCGCTCCAATCTGCATCGCAATATATAGTAAGTGTGAGATCATCGTTGGAATGAAGAAGTATTCCATATCCTGGTGATCCCTTCAAGTATCATACAACTTTAAGTGCCGCAGACCCAGTGTTCTTCTTTAGGAGTTGCATGAACTGAGAGAGAAAGTGAACCGAGTAACATAACTCAGGACGAGTGTTTAGTAGATAAATCAAACGACCCAGTAGACGACGATACTTGGTTGGATCAAGAAAGAAGAGGAGCCGTAGACTTATCAAGCTGATGATTCTGCTCTAGAGGAGTAGAAACGGCCTGGAGCCAAGGTTGCTTGTATCAACAATAATTTCCATGTGTATACTTACGCTGAGAGAGAAAAATACCCTCAGGACCTCTGCTAACCTCGATTCCAAGAAAATATTTTAGCTTTCTCAAGTCTTTCATTGCAAAACATTTGCTTAAGTACTATTTGAATCTTCATAACATGTGAGAATTGTTGCCACAAATGAGTAAATCGTCGACATAGACCAGAACCCGAAGCTCAACACCATTTCGTTCATAAGAAAAGAGAGAGTAGTCTTCAGAAGACTGAATAAATCCAAAACGTATTAAAGCATCAGAGAGCTTCTTAAACCAGCATCTAGGAGCCTGCTTTAAACCGTACAAAGACTTTCATAGACTGCATACTTTGTTAGGATGAGAATGTCTAAAACCTGGAGGTAGTTTCATGTATACTTCTTCTAAAAGATCACCATGAAGAAAATCATTTTGGACGTCCATTTGATGCACTTCCCATTGTTTGGCTGCTACAAGTCGCAATAAGGCTCGAACGATTGTCATTTTAACCACTGGAGCAAAGGTTTCTTTATAGTCTTCTCCCCCAACTTGACTGTTACCGTTGACAACCAAACGAGCTTTATATCTCTTGACTGTACCATTTGCATTGTATTTAATTTTGAAGATCCATAGACATCCAATCGCTTCTTTTCCGGGTGGTAGGTCGGTGATATCCCAAGTGTCACTTTCTTCGAGAGCTATTACTTCTTTGCCAACAACATTTCTCCATACTTCAAGTTGCATAGCCTCTTTGAAATTCTTTGGTTCAGTGGAGTTGGTGATGGCTGTCAAAAAATCTTGGTGGCTAGTAAAAACCTGCTCGTGAGTAATGTAATCAGATAAGGGATACAAGGACTTACCTGAGACCGATGACGAGGGCTCTAATGTGTAGGATGAAGAAACGAAATAGTGTGTATTACTATCAGAGTCAGCTGCTGTGTTGTATAAAAGATAATCACGAAGTGTTACAGACTTTTTTTTCTCACGTTGACCTCTACCAAGTGTTCTAGGTATTGCTGGTTCTTCTGCAGAAGTCGAGACAGTCTGAGATGGAGTGATCCATGGAGGTAACGTCTGTGATGGGGAAGAGTCTGGAGCAGGGACTGTCTCAGAAACAGGAGGGAGAGTGGTCGTAACTACTGGAGAAGGCTATTTTGTTTCTGTATGAGATGAACTTATTGGAGCATCATCACTCCCCCTTTCGTCTAACGGTGTAAGGATCCAATCTTCATCATTGACGGTGTCCACTACAGGCTTGATAGTTGCCACAGGTTTCGGGTCTGCGAAAGGAAACACATCTTCACGGAACACTACATCTTGAGATACAAGAAACTCATTGCGTTCGATGTCAATGACTTTCCATCCTTTCTTGCCAAAGGGGTAACCAACGAACACACACAAACGACTTCGATAACCAAATTTATCCTTATCCCAAGAACATCTATGGACGTAACATGCTGAACCAAAAACCCGCAATTCTTTGTAATCAGGTTTAGCGCCATGAAGGATTTCATATGGTGAGCGACCATTGAGAACTGAAGATGGAGTTCTATTGGTTAAATAAGCAGCGGTGAGAACTACCTCTCCCCAAAACTTAACCGGAAGATTCGCTTCAAACAGGAGAGCTCGAGAGACGTTTAAGATGTGTCTGTGCTTCCTCTCCACCCGACCATTTTGTTGTGGAGTGTTAACACAGGAAGTTTGATGAACTATGCCCAGATCTTTAAAGTATGACGATAGAACCAAGAACTCTGTCCCATTGTCGCTTCGTACCATTCTTACTGGTTTCTTGAATTGTTTCTCTGTATAGGCCAAGAATTTTTTTAAAACGTCTTTAACTTCTGATTTTTATAAAAGAAGGAACGTCCATACAGCCCTGGAAAGTCGTCCACAATAGTTAGAAAGTAGACTGCTCCGCAAGAAGAGGGAACTCTGTAAGGACCCCAAACATCGACATGAATAAGATCAAAACACTCAGTTGTTTTATTCAAACTTTCATAAAAAAACTTCATGTATTTGCTTATCTATAAAACAAGTGTCACACGGACTTGAGCTAGCAGGTTTAGAAACAAAAGATAAATCTGAATAGACAGAAAACAATGGATGGTCCAAACGTTGATGCCACAAGACATGATCAGAACCACCAATAGCCCGATGACTCTTCGCTGAAACCAAATCCGTAAAGTAATACACACCATCACGTTCTTCACTGGCTCCAATCAGAGTCTTCGAAAAACAGTCCTGCAAGACGCAAATTGTATCAGTGAAAATCACAAAACAATTGGCTTGTTTTAAAAGTTTTGCAACAGATATCAAAGTGCAGTTCAGGTCAGGAACAAACAACACTTTCTGCAGTTTTATTTTATCAGACAAGAAACACGTCCCCATCTTTACTACAAACGTTTTATTCCCATCAGCAACAGAAACAGAACACGGTGGAATCCTCTCAATGTCGGTCAACAAACCAAGATTTTCCGTCATATGGTGTGAAGCACCTGTATCTAGAATGACATCAACCAAATTTTCCTTACCCGATAGCTTATCAGAAACTGGATTACCCGCTTTCTCTTGTACCATTTGACTGAGCACTTTCCATTGATCAGAAGTAAGATTTGGAATTTTCAAGTTAGAGATTGTAGCTTGAGCAACATTTTCCTGACCACGTCCTTGACTGTTCACTCCGCGACCTCTTCCTCTGGTACTAGCACCCTGTCCACGACCTCCACTGCGTTCATTATACTAGTCAGGGAAGTCAATGATTTGCCAACAGTCACGCTTTTCATGTCCTGTGCGACAACAATGAGAACAAATCGAACGAGAACGCAAGATTGAGTTGTCTCCTTTGTTTGGTGTAGGTTCGTGTGAAGAGTCTCGTCGTGAATAAGCGGCTGAATTTTTGCTAACAAGAAATCCGACCGCCTCTTGCTGTTAAATCACGACTCCGTGTAGACGCATGCCTCTGTTTTTCTCTTACCATCTTATTATATATTTCTCCAAGAGAAGGCAAAGGATCAAGACCAATCACGTTTGTTGATATGTTTCCTAAACGTGAGTCATCCAAACCCATCACAAATTGATGAATTTTTTCATGTTCCCTTTCTTTAGCCATAGCTGCCACAGCTCCACGCGTACAAGCATGAATCGACTGATAAACTTGCAGGTCCTTCCACAACGCTGAGAGTTTGCCAAAATAGTCCAACACAGACTGTCCATCTTGACGACACGAGGCATGCTGGGCCTTAATTTGGTGAACTCGAACCGTATTCCACACGGAAATTTTTTTTCTTCAAATCTTCCCAAAACTGATACGCATCAGTAATATTGGTAACTGTGGAGCGCACCTTTGGTTTGATAGATGCTCGAATCCAACCTACTATTATAGAATTTACTGTCAACCAGTTTTCTAAATCAGGACTCTTCTCATCTGGTTTCTTCAGAGTTCCTTTAATGAAACCCAATTTAAGTTTGTCTTACAGAGCATTGACCATCTCCGAAGACCATTCATTATAGTTTTCTCCATTCAACTGAACAGCTGACATCATGGCTCCCGGATTGTCAGAACCATACAACAAGTCAGGTGAGCTTGACGTTGCACCATCCTTCTTCTGTCCAGCTGCAGAGACTGCCAAATCAGCCATGACTTTCTATGAAAACTAAAAACAAGGAACAAAGATCAGAGTTTGAGAATATTCTGCTCTGATACCATGTAGATTTGTGTGTTGTATGTGCTTATCCTATTAGAAAGCCAATGGCTGAGAATATAAACAACAAGAGAAGTATCACAATGCCCAAATCAACAAGGAGATTTGTCCTTATCTAACTAGGAATATGGACTTATCAAACACGTCTGTCATTATCCTATCATATATAATCTATATATCCCCAATATCTTCCTCCTCTCTGGCTTCACTTTTGTTATTTCTAGTTGATATGTTTTATTTTTTATAAATCTGAGAAGGAGCAGTGATGAAACTTCAAGGAGAATGTGGCTGATGGAGCATACGGTGAAGAAGACGTTTATTTGATCTAACTGTCTTATTATATGCTTTAACTTGTATATGTGGTAGTTTTGATTCATAATGTATTCATCTTTTTTCTTGACTCTCTTTGTGTGTATAGGCACAAGGTGAATTGACGATGAAGGGAAGGAGAAGTGGTGGTGTGAGAAGATGATGAAACAGAAAGTAGAAGTGGACAGTGCGTCCGGTGAAGCGTCGTGCGGCGGTGGTCGTGCGGCTTACTGTATTTGTTTGTTTTTAGTAATTAATTAATATTTTTTTTTATTTTTTTTGTTTATTTTTTGTTATTTTTAGAATAGACACAAACATGTAATGGTTAAACCGTGGCTATGCTTAGCTAATATAGCCACGAAAGCGCCATGGTAAAACCGTGGCTAAATAGCCACGTTTCCTTGAAGCCACGAAGCTATAGCCACGGTAATTTTTTACATAGAATCGTGGCTGGTATTCAAATAGCCACGGTTTTTGGTCTACATAGCCACGATTTTGAAGTGACTATGTCGTGGCTATGCGGAATATTTTTACTAGTGATAATCTGCAAAAATTGCATTGTTTGGAATTCAAACCCCGTACCTGGATATAGAAGATTTTAAACCTTAACTATTAGGATACGGTGCTTCCACAATTTGGGTTTACTTATCCGTTGTTTATTTTCTTTTGTTGTCAAAGAAACTCATCAAACACTTACTCTACTAACAAACTCTGATTTGAAAAAAAAAACTAACATAGTATTTAAGTAGATTTTGGTTGTGCATGAGTAGATCTTATCCAAATATATAAATTTTTCTCCAATTTCACTATCAAAATTAAGGGGGGGGGGGGGGGGGGGGGGGGTGTTATTGGTAAGTGAATTCTCATGGAGTTTGAAAATTTTAAGTCTCCCTTATTATTGGTTTATAAATTTCAAATTTTTTGATGAAATCTATTGTTATTGGTTTAAAAATTTTCAAAATCCATTAAAATCCTTTGTTATTAAAAAAATCTAGTTTTTGTTGATTCTCTAATTCTAACTAAACCTAGTGTTATTGGGACATGAATTCTATTCATTTTTACTCATAATACCAAACTTTCAAAATATAATATGTATCCATGAGATTTTTGAAATCCAAGTGATAAAAGAAACAGAAAACAAATAATTCTTCTTACCAAATGCCAATTGAACTTTTTAATCCAAATTATATGTCCAAAATTGAGTTTTACATTTTTGAATATATAATTATATTTTTATACTTATATTTTGAATATTAATTATATTATTCACATATTACATTTTATATAAATTCATTTTTGAATATATACTTATATTTATATTGTTTCTCATTAATTATTAAAATCTAAAGTAACATATGAATGACTAAAAAAACATATTACAGTTAAATTTTTTAATATAATATCGATTACATTGGAAAGTGAATTTTCATGGGCCTTTAAATTTTTGAGACTCCCTTGTTATTGGTTCATGAATTTCAAAATTCTTAATAGAATCCATTGTTATTTGCTTATGAATTTTCGAAATCCATTCAAATCTCTTGTTATTCAAAAATTTTAGTTTTACTGATTCTCTAATTCTAACTAAATCTAGTTTTATTGAGACATAAATTATATTTAATTTTACTCATAAGACTGAATATTTAAAATATGATATGTATCCATGAGATTGTCAAAATCCAAGTGATAAAAAAATATATAAAAATAATTATTCTTACCAAAATATCTATTGAACTTTCAATCCAGATTATATGTCTAAATTTGGGTTTACATTTTTAAATATATAATTATATTTTATATACTTATATTTTGAACAGATAAATATATTTATATACTATTCATACATTACATTTTATATAATTTCATTTTTGAATATATACTTAATTTATATTATTTTTTCATTAATTATCAAAAACTAAATAACATCTGAATGACCATAAAAACATAATATGGTTAAATTTGTTAATATAATATCCATATTTTCATATTAATATAATTTTGTATGTATCTGATATAGTCTATTTAATATCAGTTTTAGGCAATGTTATGACCTCTATTTAGGGTTTATTATGTGTGTCTAGACTATGTTTTAGAGTTTTTACAGGTTGAGGTACGTGTTGGAGATATATGGAGATACTTGGAGCTTTTGGAGCATTTAGAAGAGAAGAATCCGTGGCTGATCGTTTAGAATGTCGAAGTACAAGACAATCATCGATCGACGACACAACCTTGGCGTCGACCGATGTTACAAGACCAAGGTCAATCGATGTTACACACTTGCCATTGATCAACAGCCCAATCACAGACCCAACCGATTTCAAGCCCAAAACAAGACACAAGATTACCTCTGGACGAGTTTTAACCTAAATATATTATCTATGCCATTGTCTAAGGAAAAAAGAAGAGGGAGAGAATGTTCTTGAGAATTTGGTTTTCTATTATAGTTTTAAGGTTTTTAGGGGAGAAGATTCATAACTCATTAGGGAGATTTGTATTGGAAACCCAATATTTTATTTATGCATTATATTCAGATAATTGTTCTTTCTTTGATTATGTCTGAGTAGTTATCAACTAGATTTAGGGTTGAATGATAGCAATTATGGATTAGCCCAAAGTAAGATTGCTAGGTTAAGTTAATATTCATCAATTGAGTTTTGCTTCATGCTTGCATTCTAGAGTAGCTAACTAAGATCCCAAAAGTAGGACATGGACGGCTATGAGAGTAAGTTATGTGCCAAAATAGACTCCATTGAACTAGGTTGTTAGGCGCATGCGAGTGCTGGTCTAATTAGCTTGGTAAACTTACCAAATCTCGTTCACATTTCCTTCTGATTTCACTGTCGATCGATATCAGGTCTTAGCCGTCGATCGATGGTCTTTCCTTTTACTCGCATACAAGAGTTGGAGTTAAAAGGGTCAGAATAGTTAATATTTGAGTTATAGAATATTTACATTTCCGTGCTTCTTATTCCCTGTAATCCATTAAACTTGAAACCCTAGATCCATTATATTTACATTTTCATTTAGTTAGTTTCATAGCATATTTTTATATTTACATTAGAGATAAAGACCGAAATAGACCTAAAAAAGATTTTATCCCCAAAAATAGCACTCAAAGAAAAAAATGACCAAAATAGACTTTATTAAATTGTGTAAATATATTTATATCCCTTGGTTAATTAATCTAATCTTAGGGTTTAGAGTTATGAGATTGAGTTTTGGAGGTGAAGTTTATAATTAAATAAAATTTTATAAATATTAAAATTTTCAAAATAAAAAAAGTCTATTTTGGTCTTTTTTTTCTTGAGTGCTATTTTTGTGACAAAAATTTCAAACTGTCTATTCGAGAGATTTGCCCTTTACATTATTATCATATTTGCATATTCAATCTATACCTCTTGATAAGGAATATTTTTTTAATATATATATAT
The DNA here is from genome assembly GCA_905132765.1 of Moricandia arvensis. Classification (NCBI taxonomy): domain Eukaryota; kingdom Viridiplantae; phylum Streptophyta; class Magnoliopsida; order Brassicales; family Brassicaceae; genus Moricandia; species Moricandia arvensis. The sequence continues at coordinate 6,666 of CAJHQP010007043.1, read as the reverse complement.
ATATATATATATATATATATATATATATATATATATATATATATACACCTAGCTTAGTTTTTAGAAATAAGAAATCTATTGTATGCCATTGTTCTATGTAGATTTGATCCCTAAATATCACACCTTATCTTTCTTGGGAAGAGCATTATTTATGTGCTAAGATTAGGGTTAATTTGATAGTTATTTTTTTAAGAAATTCATACCCTGCTAAAACAATAAACACATTCATGTTAGTATCGTTATTATTTTATTTTTTTAACAAAATTATATGATTTGCAAAAATACAAATAATCATGCTATATAATTTAGAATAATATAAATTATATATTTATTACTTTTCAAAAAGAATGATAAAAGAGGTAATACAAATTCATAAAAGTCTTTACTAATCTAAGGAAATTTATGATCAAATTTTATAAGTCAATGCATATATAATTTTAAAATCGACATAATTTTTAAAATCTATCAACTCTTAAATTCATAAACTCTACATAAATTTATCTTCCAATAACTTCCTAAGTTTAGCCGTCGCACTACTTTTTTGTTGTTGCATTTTTTATGAAGGACTAACGGAAAAATGGCCATTTTTGACCGAGACGATTTTCATAGTGTCTTTTCATACATTAATTTTTAAATTGTGCTAATATTAGTATTAAAATTTATTTAAATAAACTGCATGAAATTATGACTAACAAACCTAACCCGAAATCAGTATTGATCAAAAAAGAGAAATTGCTAAAGTTAGCATAAGTGAAGTACCATTTTGTAAAAATACATTCAATCAAATATATATTAACATTTGGGTTTACACTTTAGTGATTATTGTTTTGAGTTTAGTGTTGAATGAGTGGAGTTGAGTTTCTAAATGTTTTATAAATATTTAGAAAAAAAATTAGTTTATTTTCATCATAATTTAAAGGTAATTTTGTAAATTGTCATTCATTAAAGGTAAATTTGCATAGTGATATTAAATTTGTGGTAGAATTGCAATTTTTCCATCAAAAAATGTTTGTCACCTCTGATTCAACTTTTGTTGAGACACCTTCCATGTGTTTAGATTTCGTTGAATCAGATTCCAAATATCAAAAAGAACAATAAATGAAAATTATCTAATCCCCAAAATAAACTTGAAACTTCAAAAATAAACACGAAAATCCAAAAATATACCCAAAATAAAAAGACTAAAAAAGAAGGATAATCTGAAAATATAATTTTTTTAAAACAATACTCGGGACGCCAAAATACCATTACACCTAAAATTACGACTACATATTACTTTAGGTATTCAAAATATCCAAAAAAATAAACAAACATCTAAAATACCAAAATTGATTGTAATATCTAAATAATAACTAATAACATTTTTTTTGGATGTTCGAGTATCTTATCACTTCTTAGGTAAGAACCAAATCAATTTTTGGTTAATCCTGGTTTTGGAACTTAAACATAAGTATTTAATTTTCCGAAAACTTGAACCAGGACTGACCCAAAAAATCAATTTGGACTGAATTATGTTAACTATATTTTACAATAATATATCAGCCATGCTCTGACCTTAGGTATTGGTCCGGTTTAAGCTTTTATCCAAAAATTAGTTGGATACCTGATTAATCCAAAAATATATGTATTAGTTAACATTAAATATTATGGTATATTTTGGGTATTATGTATTTTACTTTTTATTCGGGGTTGGTATAAAATATTGGGTTAGTTTGAATGTTTGGTATTATAATTTTATCAGGGTTTAAATATATACTTTGGAGTTTTAGGTTGTTCTCAAATTTGATTTTTGACATATAGCAACTTAATTATCGAAAATAAAACACTTAGCAGTTGACTAAGCAAACTATACATGTGGCATCTAATCTAACATAGTTGACTGACATTTTTCGATCAATGTTAATTTTGAATTAAGTTTGTTAGTTTAAATAGTTTGTTAAAAGTTTAGTTTAAAATCAAATTAGCACTTTATTGACCCTACCAAAATCGTTTAGGTTGAAAATTACCCCTTTCCTGTACTAAGATACCCTAACTTCAACACCAAATGAAGATAGAAAATCAATTTCAAAGTTACTTGGTAGTGAAATTATTAGAAGAACCTTCGTCTATCATTAGGCTACATACCTTGTTCTCGATGTTGAATATAGTGTGGATTATGTTCTTCCTTTGAACCATCTTTGGATCAAAGAGTGCACTCAAGGTTCTTTTGATCACAAAGCTTTCCAGATTCATCATATTCAGTGATTTGTTCTCCGGATCCAGTGGGTACCTCTTTTTCCTCGTCTTGAGAATCATACTCTCCATCGACTTTGAAGATCATCACTTTTGGTTTGGAGTCTGGAAACCACTTTATACAAGTAACTTCAATATCTCTTGGTTTACTTGGTAGCAAATTATTAGAAGTAACTTCATTAGCATAATTTCATTTTCCCTAAACACTTTATACAAGTAACTTCAATATCTCTTGGGTTACGGGCCCTTACCTACTACGAGTTTGTTGGGCTTAAATGTTTGAATGCACTCTGCTTGAACCAATTATTCACCTCAATGGACTTACCCTTGCCAAAACCTTTTAAACCAATGGAATCTTATTGTTCTTACTCGTGTTTATGGCAACTAAGTTCCTCTTGATGTGTTGCCCGACTTGAATTGAAAAATGTAATAAGTCATGAAACCTTGTCATGCAAACCATCTAAAAATCGGACCATCAAGATCTTCTCTGATTCTTATGAATCCAACCGGTTCTTGAGGTTACAAACTCTTCCAAAAATAGTCCTCACTAACTTGATATCTTAAGAAAACTTCGTGTAAGTCTCAGTGATAATATGTAGGAATATACCTTGTCCTTAATTAGGACCATATCTCAGTCCACGTGTTGATGCATCTCATCCTCCAGCATCAGCTACTTCTCCGTCTCACCAATAAATAGCACTGTCAGTTAATTGAGCAGCAATTAAAGATATTTTTCATACCTTATAGTATCGGTAGTAGTCAAAGATGTACTCCATTCTCCTTTCTCAACCGATGTAGACATCTAGATTGTCCTTCCCCAACACTTGTGGATTGTGCGAATTTAAAGTCCTTTCCTCTCTGCCATGGAATGTCTTCTTTCGGTTCATGACCTTGTCCTCTATCTTCGGCCTCAGTCCCTTACATGACTCCTAACCCTTTCGTTGGGTTGGTGTTGTTCTTCCTATTTTAGACTCGTCATGTCAATATTAGTATCATTATCATTTGTTTTTTTTGTTGGTGATGTCATCCTTGTGGTAGGATTGATACTTTGTTCCAACTTAGTCATGAGCTCATCCATCTCTTGCATTGTGTCCAAGAGTTGGGGTTTCATGGCAACTTGGGTTTGCTCTTGAGTATTATATCCCATTGTTCCTAAAATGTGTTCCCCAAAATATCAACTAAGGTATGGGGAAGGGGGAAGGGGGAAGGGGGGGGGGGGGGGGGGGGGGGTTAAGGAATTAAAGATGTAAAATGAAACCTTGGTCCGACTTAATGAAAAAGAAACTATATGAAATGATATTCGCTTCTGGTTTTAATGCAAGATTTGAATGAGCCATATATGCAAGATGGTCAAAATGCAATAACTAGATAATAGTTTTTTTTTGTCTTTAGATGTAGGAATGCAAATAAACCGAAATAGAAACATCATTATAACTAAACGCAAAAAGTTTTAAAATGGAATTTTCAATCCTAAGAAATTAAACAAGCAAAATCTTTCTCTTTTTCTATTTTTCTTAAACATTGAACAAAAAAAGCAATGTACAAAATATGCAAAACTAGATTAAATAAAATTTATGAGTCTTTCGGTTATATGAAAGAAACTAATGCAAAAAAAAATGTATAAAAGGATATTATCAACCTGAGTCAGGAGGTCTTCGGGATTGATACCAATTGATTCAGGCGATGATCGCCATAGGGTCCATGATCAAGGAAATGGTTGGGGTTCGATAGAATGGCCGGTGGTCGATACATATGCTTGGAATGAGGGGTATGGAATCAAGGATATTGGTTGTGTAACTGTTTCCACGTAGTAAGAAGATGGTTGAAGTTGATGGTTTTACTGCCCTGGTTTAAACCCTAATAACGATCAGAGCAAAAATCATGAGGTAGAAGTCGAGTTTAGATACAAAATAATGAGAACTGTTATTATTTCACAAATGACTAGGAAATGGCTGAAGAAAAGTAATAAAATTTTAAGAATCACAGTCCACAATCAAAGAAACTTCATACCAGATCAAGTAGGGAAAATATTTTGCAATCTTGGAAGCACGACATGTTGGAAGCATGGAGTTTTCGAATCACAACTTCCTAGGAGTATGAAATGTTGAGAATATAATGTGTTAAAATCACGATGGGATAGAAGTACGACGGGGTAGAAGGATGATGGGATAGAAGCACGAGGGGATAAAATCAAGATGGGTTGATAGCGTTAGGTGTTAACAGTGTGGTGTTAAGCACAAGTTGTTAGTCAAAAGTTGTTAATAATAGGGTGGTAAAGCATGGTGTGTTCAAGAGCGAGATCTTAAGAAGCATGAGGTGTAGAAAATAAACACAAGTGTAAAGCGGTAAGCACAATTTGTTATTTGGAAGCACGAGGTGCAAAACCATGTTGAATTTCGTCTTGAGCTGACATGTGTAGCACGAGGTTTCATGGTACATAGTGAAAATGTCCAGGAGGTGACAAATGAAGGGCTAAGTGTCGCGATGCATGTATACATTTCTCATGGAGTGACACAGACACATATGTGTCGTCATGCATGGAAACCAATCTAAGTGAAGCGAGATATGGACAGACATGTGTCAGGGAATGCATGTAAGCCTCCATAATATATATAGGACAACTTAGAAGTTAATTATTCAGACCCAGACACTAAACTTCACTTAAAAAAAAGCCCTCGAGCTATCACGTTCTATTTTCTGTCTTTCCAGTCGCTGCATTTTCGTCAAGTTGTGCAGTTGGCTTGAGATTCACAGAATGGATCATGTCAAAATATTTTTCATGATTAGTTCAATCTGCTAGGCAAGAATCAGCTCATTCCATGGTTCATGCCCAAATACTGTCAAAAGAACATAATAAGAGAATTCTCTGTCGAATCTCTGTCAGATTCACATTACACTATTACTGTGAGTTATAGGGAGTTTCCAAGAAGGGTTAGGATAAAGTGAAGCTCGTGAGTTAGAGTTCATGGAGATCTATTGGATTTTCTGCTAGGGTTTTGGAATTGATATGCTTCCTGATCACATCCTCCTTGTCCGTCGATATTGACGTGAGTTGCTTATGTTGAGTTCCACTTGGAACTCAGTCTGCATTTAGATGACGCATATCTTATTAACCAGTTAGAGCTTGTTTAGGATTGAACCTATTATTGGGATTCAGTTAACATGGTCAACCAAATATGCATGTGAGGAACTGAAACTTTAACTAAACCAGACTAGGATGGTTGCATGACATGATTATTGTATTTATAAGGCTATGTTACTAGAGAGTTAGTAGCATGCTTGTGTTGTTATGTTATGTGTTGACATTTATTATGTTAATGTGGTGATATTATTTATTGTGTGTGATGCCATAAATGTCATGAAATCTAACATGTTATGTATATGGGTTATGGGAAGCTCTTGTCGGTTCCATGTTAGACCTTGTGTTGGTATGATATGAGAACCTTGTGATGATTCTGTTGTGAGATATTGTGTTGGTATGTTTCTAGAACCTCGTGTTGTTTCTAGTGTGTGACTTCATCTATGGATGGAGTGAGTGACTTACAGGTTATGTTGTTGGTTGTTCCTCGAATGAGTCATCTCAACCGTTCGAGTTGTGATGTGTTATAGTCCCTAGGGAATCATTCTTGATTGAGTGTCTGTCCAGAGAATCCAAGTAGGATTTTAGAGCTAAGTAGTTTCCTTTATTACGACTTAAGATTAGTGGAGTATTAGGTTTTATTCTTGGCAGGTTATTGCTTCCTCAATTGGTACCACTAAGCCGACCGTGGTCCGGAAAGTGTAGGTTCGGTTTAGCTTAGTTTGATCACCAAGAAGGGGTGTCACACATGGATGTGACAACCCCGACGAGTCCAATTAAGGACTGGGGCATGGCGATTCCGACTGAGTGCCATGACGAAGTGGTAAGACCCAACGCCTAAGCCTTTGTGGTGTTATAGTGACGTGATTACTGGTGTCCCTTGTGTGGAAGAAGAATTATTTTATGGCCGTTGGTGTTTATTGTTAGATCGAGTCTGGTTTATGGGGTAGGCCCGGTGATGTGGGGTTTATTTTCATTTTCAAATTAACCCTATATTCCCATTTTTCTCTCTCAATTAAGAGGTTCAGTGTAGTACTTAGGGATCGAGTCCACAGAGACTCTAAGATTTTACAATAGACTATTATTTTCGATGAGTTATTTCAACAACAATAAAAGCTATTTTAAGATTGATTTGGTTTATAAGGATTTAAATTTAGAGATTAGACTTAGGGGAAATTCTTAAGTAGATTTAGATAATGCAAACTAATAGATTGCTAGGGTTTTATCAAGAATCGTTCTGAATTCAAACCTCAGGGATTACAAGATCACTCTCGCGCATCTCGACTGAGCGTCGATCGATGGTAGTAATACGGGCATCGATCGATGCTCATTCTAAACAGTTTTGGTTTCACGTT
>CAJHQP010007042.1:0-34492 GCA_905132765.1 Moricandia arvensis | reverse complement strand
TTTTTTTCACTTCAGATTTATGGCTAACTCGTCCCACTACCATGGTTATCTATGTCTAACTATCTCGGTCATTGATGATAACTGGAAATTGAATAGTAAAATTTTAGTCTTTTGTGTTCTGAAGTGTCCACAAACTAGTGAAGAGATTGCTAGTACAATTTTTAGGTGTTTGAAAGAATGGAGTTTAAAGAAAAATGTGTTTTCTATTACTCTAGATAACACTAGCAACAATGATAGTATGAAGAGAATTCTTAAAGGACAACTTTAGATGATGAATAGCAGTGATTTTTTTAAGTGATGGGAATTTTATGCATCTAAGATGTTGCACTCATATATTGAATCTAATATTGAAATAAGATTTATAGTTAGCAAAAGATTTCTTGCATAACAATAGGAAAAATGTCAGATATGTAAAAGCTTCTCAGCAAAAAATACAGTCTTTTGCAGCTTGTGTTGAGAGAGTTGAAATCAAAAAGGGAGCAGGTTTATCCCTTGATGTTCTGACTAAATGCAATTCTACATATGAGATGCTTGTCCGAGCATTGAAGTTTAGAGAAGGGACCATGGCGTTGTGTTGCTTAGTAACTTCATTTCCCTCATTGCAACGAGTTAATCAGTTAAACAGTATGCCTGGATTTTTACAGTTGTGAGTGTTAAGAGGGCAAATGTGCTTTGGTATACCTTTACACTGGAAACTTTGTAGTGTGGAGAAAGGTGTAGTGATTGTTTGTTCAGCCAGTTAACTTTTGTAAAGTAGAACGGTTTTAATCATGTGACCGTTGATGGATTTGAATGATTATCTACGTGCTGAATCTGAGTTGTATTGTTGAACATAGGTTCATTGTTAACAGCTGATCAACTATAGTAACACATCTCAACAAATAAGAATATGCCCGAAAAAACACGAAACAAATCTTTTTTTCAACACCTCATACAACAAATCTACAACTTAGAAAACATATATTCTACAACTACCAACAGGATCTCAAGATATTTGCAAAAAACGTTCATATATCCCCAGTGCAATGACAAGACATATATAATACTCTTATAAATATAATAGCTATTTGAGGATGAGGACCAAAATACTTTAAAAACCATGTACGCCAAAATCTTACAAAACATCAATGCAAAATACTTTTTACAATTCATCATAATTTTAAAAAAATTGTTAAGTATCCCATTTAGTCCATCCGTTTCATATTAAGTGTCGTTGTAGAGATTTTTTTTGTTACAAAATAAGTGTCATTTTCAACTTTCGATGCAAAATTTATTAATTTTATGGTGTAATTTATTTTTCTATTGGTTAAAATATGGTTAGGTGTATAAGTAATTGTATTTTTTATAGAAAATATGCAAAATTAATTATTTCCTCAATCCGTGTGCACAAGTGACACTTAATATGAAACATAGGGAGTATTATTTAGACCAAATCTGTTAACAACATATTTAATAATTCAAGAAGTTATAATTTAGAGAAAGTACATATTATTAAACGAATATAAAGTTCAAAAATAAATTGAAAAAGAAGAAATTTGTTTAAAATAATGATTGTCACATCTCATCACACTCATTCTAACAAAATAAAGAAATATCGAACTTCACAAAAATATTGTCGCTGAATTCAAATAAAGATGATGGATAACCAAAATTAAAAATTAATAAATAATCTATATATAATTAAGGTTTTTCTCCTTCAACTCTGCTTCCAAAATTTTGTCTATAGATTTTTTTTCTCCACTCTTTCTTTGGGTGCAAGAGTGCAAATGTATCATGGAAAATGAAAACTATCAAATCCAAATTAATTTTCAGAACTGAATACTGTAAGCATTGTTGTCTTTCTTCAAATAAATACAAATAAAGAGAGTGATAGTTTAACCTCAATGTTATGTTTGATCTTTAGAAGCATCAATGGCTTTGTCAACACCATGCAATAAATCTAACTCATTTTATTCACATCCACTATGGACTGTATGATTCGTATTAACGTGTATATGAAAACAAACAAAGAATCCAAGACCAACCTATCTTTTTCTACGAAAAAACCTCACACATGAATTCAACTCATCCATTATAAATTCCACAACTCGCATTAGTCAAAAATCACATTATAATAGAAATACAAGTTATTAATTAATATATGTAAATTTATACACTTTACCCACTAAATATGCACCTTTCTCACCAAACGACACCCGCATAAGCGAAACACTTCTAATGAAATACAAGCATATCATAGTTCTACAAACTTGAAAATTATTTCATTCAATCACACCTCAGAGAATAAACTTACAAAACAAACAAATAGATATATTAAAGATATTTAAAACAATGTGACATAATTAACGAACACCCGCGGATAGCGCGGGAAAATTTGTGAGAATTATAGATTGTGAAGGTGATTGACTAAACTATTATTAATGTCCTAACCTCCTCTTGCCTCAGCCAAATTAGTTGTAGAAAAGCAAGAGTGGTTATGTTTTGGTATCACTGACCATGGCGTTGTGTTGCTGTGTAAGTAAAAATATTAGGATTTGCAGCTGTCTCTGCTGAATGGCCTCCCAAACGGGTGTAACGTGAATGATCAGACAAAGCTTGCATATGAGCAGGTCTTTCATGTGTAAAAGTTTGCCAGCTACACGACCTATACTATAATATGGTGTAAACCATCCGATGTAACAAAATATGTTAATAACTACACCATGTTTATGTTAATGCATGCCACATGTACCACGTATTATTTAATATGGTAACAACATCATGACGAGGTCTAATTGATTTTAGCAATAATAATTGGGGTCAAATCGTGATTTATTAAAGTTGAAATCCGATTAACAATATACAAACCGAACCAGCTCTAAACCAAACTAACTCGTAAACCAAACCCAGATAACCCTTCTCCCCCAAATCGATTTCTTTTCTTCTTTTAGGGTTCATATTGCTTATTTACAGAAAGAGAGACAAAGAGAAAGAGACACAAAGAGAAAGAGAGACAAAGAGAAAGAGAGATGGAATTCGGTGGAGGTTCGAGCAATAAGAGAAAGGGAAAGGCAAATGAAAGCAATGTGGTTTGTTACTGTGGTTTAGAAGCGAAGATAGCCCAAGCTTGGACAGACAAAAATCCGGGACGGAGGTTCTATGGATGTCAACGATACAAGGTAGAAGATAATTGGGAATCATGTATATATTGTCATCGATTTCATTGGTAAATTTTTAATTTTATCTCTGTGTTAGATGGGAGGTGCATGCAAATTTTTCCAATGGTTTGATGAAGGAGAAGCTTACGGATGGCAAAAGAAAGCTTTGATTGCAGCTAGGGACAAAATCCACGAACTGAAGAGGATCATTGCGAAGCTTAAAAGTGAATTAGCCAAAAAAGAAGTGGAAGAAGACATCATCAATGCCTTTCTCAAGCTCTAAATGTTCTTAATGTAATGCTCAAGACCTTGCTAAATGTTCTTAATGTAATGCTCAAGACTTGATTACTATCTTTAAAAATCTTTTGTAATCGTTTGAACATCATGCTTTTGGTGTAATATATGGTATGTTATGAACATCTTTGTAATGCTTGCTTTGACCATCAACTGATTTTTCATTCAAATTAGAGTTTCATCTCATTAGTTTAACATTCAAAAGAGGCATTCATCAGACATAAACATTCAAAATAGAGTTTCATCTCACTAGTTTAACATCCAAAAGAGGCATTCATCATACATACATAAACATTCTACAAAGACATAGCAGGTGGTGCAGTTGAGGAAACGTCCTCGATTGCTTGTTCCTGAGCCTGAGCTTGTTCCTGAGCCTGAGCTTGTTCCTGAGCTTGTTGTGTACGCCTACGCTTTCTGCTTTCTTCAGACTGCAACAAAAATGAAGAATTCAAACACAACAAAAACAAAAGCTTGACAGTTTCAATTACAATGTACCTCAAGAGGACACTTCCTTGAGTTGTGGCGTTCACCACCACATAGAGAACAATGACCTACTCTTCCTTTTCGATCAACTTTGGTTGCATTTTTCTTGGGGGATTCATTCACTCCTTTAATCCTCGCCTTCCCTTTTGGTCTTCCAGGAGGTCTCTTGTACGGAGGTGCTTCAATACGCTCTCCACCTGAGTTCTCCCAAAACTTTGGACCATTTACAGGCTTCAAACCGTTCGAGTACAAACCTGTCCACTTTGATGACAAATAATAATCTGAAATAAAGTCATCAACCTCGAGACTATTCTCACGGATAACAGATACAGCATGGCGGCATGGAATTCCAGACAAGTCCCATTTCCTGCAAGTGCAGCTACGAGAAGGCAAATTCACTGTGTAACCATTTCCAAATTCAACACACTCATACTCACCATCTGTGCTAGGGTAAGAATAGCAATGCTGAGCTTCATCACAAGACTTTTCAACCTCTTTTCTTGCCTTCTTTGTAACGTGACCTGGAGCGTTAGTAGCTGTCTTATATCTAGTAGCTATCCTCGTCATAGCATCCCTTCTAATCACCTCAAGCATCTGAATAAAAGGCTTCTTTCTAGCTATCTTCAAAGTCCTATTAAAAGACTCAGTGAAGTTGTTGTGTGTATCAGCACAGCATGAACCCACCCGAAAATATGCTCTGCACCAAGTAGAAGGATCCTTCTTCAGAAGATCAATAGCTGCTAGTGGATTAAACTGCTTGAAAACCTCTAAATTCTTCTCATAGTCAGCCACATTGTAGCTACTTGCAACACGCCAAAAGAGTGGCTTTAGGTCATCAGACTTATGATTCTTCTTCAGATTAGAGTAGATGTGCCTAGCACAAGCTCTATGTTCAGCTCTTGGCAACTCAACTGCAACTCCATGAATCAATCCCCTATGCTGATCTGATATTATTGTCACAAGATCACCCATGCCTAAACCCAAATCAATCTTCAACTTGTGGATAAACCATTGCCAATTCTCATTGCTCTCAGAGTCGACCACAGCCCATGCAACTGGGTATATCTGGTTATTGGGATCTCTTCCTATCGCAGTTAGAATCAGTCCTTGAAGAGAGCTGTGTTTGAGGAATGTCCCATCTAATCCAATAACCGGCCTGCAGTATTGCTTCCATGCCACACGCAGTTTGTTGAAGCAGATATACATGGAGTGGAATGCTTTTGCTCCATTTGGTTTTGTTGTCGTATTGACCTCGATTGTGCTATCAACAGTTGCACTGCATTAGAAAAAAATTGAAAACTGTTACTCATAAGTAAATAAACAAGAACAGGAAAGAACAACAATAGGAAAGATAACATAAAGTTATAAGATTACCGTAATAGCTCTTTATCATAGTCCCTTAGCCTTGCAAAATGCTCATTGCATTCGGCTTGTAGCTTATCAAGAACAATACGCCTAGCAATCCTTGCCTGCTCTGGAGAAATGACGATGTTGAAGCTATTACGAAACTCTTCTTTAATCTTTGGAGCACTCATTTCAGGTTCCTTCCTGATTCTTTCCAACATAACTTCAGCAATTGCAGGACTTTTGATGAGTTTACACTTCCCTGTGGGATGGCAAGTGTGTGTGTTGACATAGACTTTGACCATCCATTTGTTGATTGGTCTCTCTAGGGAGCAATATATACGCCACACACACCCTTTACCACTGCATTTAGCACCCATCTTCGTTTTCTCCCATCTGTCAAAGACCACATTTCTTCTTGTCTTCAGGATATATTTGATAACTTGCTTCCTAAATTCTCCACCACTGTAGAAAGTCTGCCTAAGACTAAAAACCCCATCTAACTCTCCCCTTTTAGCCATCCTCTCAGCTTGCTCCTCCTCATCATCAGATGACTGCTCAGTGTCAGGATATACCTCATCCTCGTCTAGAATCTCATCCTCATAATTCTCATTCCTAAACACCTGAAGATTCTCTTCAAAATCTCTGTCAAATTCGTCTTCTTTATCAGATTCATCACTTTTCTCATACTCTTCTTCACTCTCTTCTGCTTCACGATCCCCATCATAAGTTTCATCTTCATTGTCTTCAAAAATCTGTTGCTCACCTTCAATATCATCATCATGTTGCTCACCATCAATCTCATGAGTATCTGTTTCTATCCGACTAACAGCAAGAGACGCATCTCTCTCTATGAAGACATCAAGCTCTTTGTACCAACGACCATTAGCAGTCATCTTTTTTTGGTTTGCATCTGCATTACCAAAGAGAGGCTTCTTCTCGGCAATGTCCTCATAAGGTAACTTGTACCACATTTTTCCTGTAATACCTTTTTGAACCATCTCCTTCGTCACGTCTTCAAAGATCGCTATTCCGTCAACAACTAGCTGCTCCAAAACACCATCCACAAAATTCAACTTCCCATCATCTTCAAGTTTGAATATTCCCGAATGAAAACAATTAATTTTCACTGAAATAGGATCACTGCATCAACGAAATCACAAAAAAAATTTGTTAGAAACACATCATTAAACCATAAACAAACCAATTTTTTTTTGATCATTCTATCGAACACCTTATCTACATAATTTTTTTAAAGTAAAAAACCAAAGAAAGTTTACCTCATCTTGATTCCCAGTATGATTAGCCTTCTATCTCGGTCTCACACTTCTTCTCTTTCTCTCGATCTCTTTGTCTTCTTCTCTTTCTCTCGATCTCTTTGTCTTCTTCTCTTTCTCTCGATCACTTTGTCTTCTTCTCTATCTCGGTATCTGCCTCTCCCAAATCGATCTCGCACCTCTCTCTCTCTCTTTCTCTTTCGATAAGTCAATCCATCTCTTTCTCTGGATTGATCCCCATCTCGTACTTCTCTCGATTTCTTCTCTCTATTACACTAACCCTAATTAGATTTTGGGTTTGGTTGGGATTATAGGTTTGGTCGGGTTATTAGACAGATTGAGCCGGAATTTTTATTTTAATTTGATATTTTAACTAATTACAGATTGACCCCATAAACTTTTATTAAAATCAATTAGACCTCGTCATGATGTTGTTACCATATTAAATAATACGTGGTACATGTGGCATGCATTAACATAAACATGGTGTAGTTATTAACATATTTTGTTACATCGGATGGTTTACACCATATTATAGTATAGGTCGTGTAGCTGGCAAACTTTTTTCCTTCTTAATTTGTTAGCTTGGAAAGTTGGTTTGTTTCCTTAGCGTGCTTGACCTGTGATTTAAAGTATTTATGTTTGTATAAATGTTGATGACTTTTTGATGTTGACATAATCAAATGCCAAAAAAAATATCTCTGAACCAATAAAATGTATGTGGTCTGTCTGTGACATTAAATCACATCAACATAAGAGAGATCTGAATAATACAAAGTTTGGGATGTAGACAGAGGTTGAACACTCGCAGTCAAAACCTACAACCAATTTTTTTTAAGGAGAAGGGTTTAAGAAATTGAGGCATCAGGTTGCAAGAGACTGGTACTATATGGGTGTAGCCTATTGTTTTAAAATGTGTTTCTTTCTGAAAACTAAAAGCTCAAACATGGCAGACAATGTAGCAAGAATGTTTTAGAACTATTTACATAATAGAAATACAGACAAATAGTAGAAAACTGAGAAGATAAATGTATAAAATCATAGCTGTAAACAGAGCTTCTGCTAATGATATAAAAACGGTAAGAGTATCACGTTATTGGTGTACAATAACTCGACTGACTGTGGGGGTCTAAAAATGACAGTACGTAAATTGCATAAAAGTTGGGTGCGTCTAGAATCTGTACATGTGGCTCAGAATGCAAGACACATGCATTAAACGATTAGGCGGTACCAGACTGTAGCTTAGGGATGTTATAATGGGTTTTTTCGCGGGTTTTTAATGGGTTTTAAAAAAAAAAATGCCCATTTAAGCCCATTTATCTTATCGGGTTTTAAATGGGTTATCCTATTAAAACCCATTTATTATATGGGGTTTGGCCAAAATAAATGGGGACCCTATTAACCCATTTATTTTTTTTTCTTAATTTTAAAACGACGCCGTTTGATATGTAGGGTTAAGTTCATTACGCCATATCTCATCTCTTTGTTCGGTGTAGCTGTATCTTAATCTCTTTGTTCAGATTTGCTTCTTTCTCTTTATTAGCTTCTTCTGTAGCTGTCTCTTAATCTTTCTTACATTGGGTTTTCTCAGTTCTGTGGAGATCGTGACTACTACTACACTCGAGGATCCGACATCCTTGAAACAGGTATCGTTTGAATTCATTCTTTCTCGGTTCTGGGATTTGCTGTTAGTGTGTGAATCAATTAATGGAACTGAGAAAAGGTCTCGTCTTTTATTTGTAATTGGCCTATATAACGTTTAAAGACAAGAGCTTTGACATTATTATGTCGGAGTATGTCTAACCGGAAGCTTCATATTCAGCTATACATCAATTGTTCTCATTATTTGTTTGATAAAGAAGCTTGAAATGTTGAGTGGTATAATGCTAGATTAAGCTGGTTTGGTTAGTGGGCAACGACAACGAGGAATCCATTATATTTTCATGACTGTTAACATATATATACTTCCACACTATTCTTATACTTTCATGTCTAGTCATGTCTACATATTATTATTTTCTCTAGGTACCGGCTGAACCATTTGCATAATCTTTTGCTCTTTTTTTTTTCTGCTTTGTGTTTTGACTTTTGATTATATATATGTACTATGGAGTTCCACTGGTTTGGTTTAAATTGTGGGTGTGTCTAGAATTTAAATCGAGTAATACAATCTGTTTTTGTTCTTTTAATTACAGCATGGATCAGTTAATAGACATGAATGAAGAAGATGCTCTAGCTGGGATAGATTTGGAAGATACACAACTACAAGCACAGCAAAGTGAAACTCAAGTAGGGGAATCAACTCAAGCTCCACGCAAGAGACGTAAAACATCACCGGTTTGGAAAGATTTTGAGTTAGTGGGAGTAGAAAAGGATGGTAAAGAAAGGGCCAAATGTTTGCATTGCGGTATGAAGTTAGTGACACGTAATGAAAAGAATCAAAGCTTTGGGACTCATCATCTTCAACGCCACTTGGAAACTTGTTCAAAGAAGCCTTCAAAGGAAGCTAGACCTGCATATGATCAAAAGAGAGATCGTGGTCTGATTAGTGAGGTAATCATATATCATGATCTCCCATTTAGATATGTCGAATATGAGAAAGTTCGAGAAAGAGACAAGTATTTGAATCCAGAGTTTCAGCCCATTTGTAGACAAACCGCTGCTGCTGATGTTTTTAAGAGGTATGAAATAGAAAAGGAAGAATTGAAAAAGGTGTTTGCTGGACACACTGCTCGGGTTTGCTTTACTTCTGATCTTTGGACATCTCGGCCTCATAACTTGGGATATATTTGTCTTACTGCTCACTTCATTGATGATGGCTGGAATTTGCATAGCAAGATTCTTGCTTTTTGTGATTTTAAACCGCCACACAAAGGAGAAGAGATCGCTAATAAGATTTTTGAGTGTATGATGGAGTGGGGCTTGGAGAAGAAGGTATTCTCTATCACATTGGACAATGCTAGTAACAATGGTAGTATGCAGAGAAACCTTAAGGAAAAGCTTCAGATGATGAGTGGTTCTGGCTTGCTATGTGATGGCAAATTTTTGCATGTAAGATGTTGTGCCCACATTCTCAATTTGATAGTGAAAGAAGGCTTAGAATTAGAAAAGAATCTTTTGCATGATATCAGGGAGAGTGTTAGATATGTGAAAGCATCTCAGACAAGAATTCAAGTATTTGCAGCATGTGTAGAACGAGTGAAGATTAGGAATGGAGCTGGCTTATCACTTGATGTTCCTACTCGATGGAACTCTACATATGAAATGCTAGTTAGGGCACTGAGGTTCAGGACAACATTTAAAAAATTGGAGGTTGTTGATAGAAATTACAAAACACTACCTTCTGAAGAGGAGTGGAACCGTGGAGAAAAAATAAGTGAGTTGTTGAAACCTTTCAGTCTTATTACTACTCATTTTTCAGGATCTAAATACCCCACATCATGTGTTTACTTCACACAAGTTTGGAGGATTGAGCTACTGTTGAAAAAATTTGCGAGTTGTGATGATTATGAGCTAAGGGAAATGGCTAAAGATATGCAAGTTAAGTTCACTAAGTATTGGGAGGATTATAGCATCATTTTGGCCATGGGAGCAATCTTAGATCCACGAATGAAGTTGGATGTGCTTGAGAAAGCTTATGAGAGAGTGGATCCTTCTACTTCTAGCTTAAAAGTTGAAGTACTTAGGAAAAACTTGGTTGATCTTTATAAGGAATATCAAGATAAGACTCGGGACAGTTCTTCAGGTGCTTCATCTACACCAAATCCACAAGATCTAGTTACTGAATCTCCTCTTGAAGATGATTTAGACAGTGTAAGTTTTTAACATCTTCACTCATATTTTTCATTTATATGGTTGTCTTTGGTTGCTTTCTTCTAACTTGCATTATAATATTAGGATCTCTTTGAACTGGAAAGAAGCCTTGGAAGTGATATGAGAAACCCAAAAACACATTTAGATGTGTATTTGGATGAGATAAGACTAGATAGAAAGTCTTTTCCTGATCTGGATGTTTTAGGTTATTGGAGAGAGAACCAACTTAGATTTGGTGATTTAGCTACTATGGCTCGTGATATACTTAGCATCCCAATCACTACAGTTGCATCAGAATCAGCTTTTAGCATTGGAGCTAGAGTATTGACTCCCTACAGAAACCACTTACTTCCCAAAAATGTTCAAGCTTTGCTTTGTACTCGTAATTGGTTGCGAGGATTTGCAGATTATGAAGGTAAATTTCATATTTATTAAAACTATTGTATACTCATGTCTTTAGCCTTATTCACATAATGAATAGTAGGTACCATAGAAGATGTTGATGATATGTGCAAAGAAGATGATGCTAGGAAGAGTACAAATGTTTCTGGAGTTGGAAGTTCAAGATCAGAAGGTTCAAGTGTACCACCATGAACCATGTTTTAGACTTTCATTTGTTATATTTGGAAAACATAATCAGAACAAAATTTGTTGCTTTTGTTGTTATTGAACTTGTTTAAGTTATGAACTTTATTATTGTACTGCCACTTTGTGATTATGCAATTATTGAACTTCAAAATTGTTGAATGTCATTAGTGTAGAAATTGAAATAAAAGTAACAGGTAAAAAAATTCTTAACATTGGAATTGGAGATTTTTTTATTTTTTTTATACATCTTTTAAAATTTTTTTTATTGATAACTTTTTTATTAAATTAAGTAGTGTTTATATTAAAATTACAGTTTATTTTTAATATAAAATTTTCTATCATAAAACGTTTTATAATAAAATTAAAACAAGAACGATATAAAAAAAATTATATGGGTCTAAATGGGTATTAATGGGTTAAAGTAAAATTTGTGGGTTAAAATGGACAACCCTAATAGACCTTAAATTATATGGGTCTAAATGGGTTTGGGTTCTATATGGGGTGGGTTCTAAATGGGGTGGATTTAAATGGGTCGGGTTTTACCATTTTAACATCCCCCATATTTTGTGGGAGTTGTAGATGATGCCACAGAACTGTCACATTTTCTGCACAAAAATAATTGATTAACGGGGTAGAACAAAAATTGGAGCACATGTCGTTGTTACTTTTTTATAAGAACAAACATAAGCCCTATATAGATGTGGCCAGCGACACAATCGTTTTCGAAGTAAAAGTGTGTCTCAAAGGTAGCACTGAGGAAAAGGCGACTTGGGAGTAAAAAGAAAGCCCAACTTGTAAGATGATGTGTAACAAAGTTTATTTACAAATCAGTTTGGGACAGACATATGGTTTCCCTGCAGTGTAGGGAAGATTAACAAAGCTGTAAATTTCCAGAAGTTGTGTGCCTCGAGCCTCGAGCCCGTGCTCAGTCTCCAACTTGGAATACTATTTCACATCTATTCTGATCTGCATACTTCTTTGTCTGTCTTGGGCTTTCTTCATATTATCTCGGACAATAATCTTTTCTATTGTCTCGTTTACTACATCTTATCTAAACATCGTTCTTTCTCCTAATTCTGCCCAATACAGTGGGGTACAACAAGATCGTCCATATAATGCTTCATATGGGAACATCCCAATACTTGCATGGTAACTATTGTTATAACAAAACTCTACCAAAGGCAAATATCGTTCCCATGTGTCCGACCAATCCATAACACACATCCTTAACAAATCTTCCAAGGTTCTGTTTTTCACTCGGTTTGCCTATCCATTTCAGGGTGAAATATCGTACTCATAAGAAGATCGGTCCCAATACTTGCTGGAAAGATCTCCAGAACTGAGTCGTAAATCTTAGGTCACGATCATATACTATGTTGGCAGAAACTCCATGTAATCGTACTATCTCCTTTAAAGAGAGTTCTACCAGTACCCATATAGTATCGTTCCCTCTTCCCGGTGCTAGAAGGTAGTCCCATTATAAAATTCATAGCCATTGCCTCCCACTTCCGTTATGGGATTGGTGGACTCTGCAATAATCCTCACGACACTTGATGATCTGCTTTAATTTGTTGGCACGTCTAGCATTGAGCTACCCACTTAGCAACTAATCGTTTGATTCCTGGCCAGTGATAGTATCGACATATATCTTGGTACATCTTGGTGCTTCCAGGATGAATATTGAGTACTAAGTGGTGTGTGATTCTCAAGATATCTTTTTGTAACTCCTTTCTTGTAGGTACCGTTATCTTTCCGTTCAGTAGAAGAGTTTCCATCTTCAGCCAAAAGATAATTGCTTTCATTTTTTCCGCCTGGTTTTTCAAGTTTTTCTATAATCTTCTTTAGCTTCACTTACTCTTTATGTTCTTCTCGAATTCTCTGCAAGAGATTTGCTTTATTTACCGCTCGTAATCCCAATGGCTCGCTGCCCTTGCCCTCTATGGCTTAAAGACTATCTTGAATTCTTCATTCAAAGCTTATAAGTCTTACTCAATAGCTGCATCACTTCTCATCCGACTCAGTGCATCTGCTATCACATTTGCCTTTCGTAGGTGATACTAGATTTGTAAGTCATAGTCTGCAATAAACTGACTAAGTGAAGAGATAACTGAGACTCTTGTGATCAGTGGATATTTGAATCATCTCGCCATAAAGATAAGATCTCCATATTTCCAAAGCAAATACCAAAGTGGCCCTTTCTAAATCATGAGTAGGATAATTCTACTCATGCTTCCTTACTTGTCTTGAACCATGCAATAATTTTTTCATCTTGCATCAGTACACAGCCCAGTCTTACTCGAGAAGCATCAATGTATACGACATAAGTTCTTCATGGTGCATGTAATGTAAGAATAGGTGATGTCTTCAAAGCTTCCTTTAATTGTGTAAAAGCTTTTTTTTTCTCATCCCATTCAAATGATTTATCGTTCTAGTCATCTGTGTCAAGGGTTTGGCAATGATGGAGAAATTTCTCACAAACTTCTGATAATATTTAGCCAATCTTAGAAAACTCCAAACCTCGGTAGCATTGGTGGGTTGTGGGCAATCCTTAATTACTTCCATCCTTTTAGGATCTACTGCAACTCCCTTCACTGACACTCGATGACCAAGGAATCCGATCTTCCTTTTCCAAAAGCTGCATTTACTAAATTTAGCAAACAACTTATGGCTTCTTAATCGCTCCATCACCTTCAGGAGATGCTATGCATGTTCCTCCTTACTCTTGGAATAAATAAGTATATCATCAATAAAGATGATTACAAACATATCCAAGAAATTCCAAAATACATTATCACAAATTGCATTATCACAAATTCATAATGGTCATATCGTGTCCGAAAAGCTATTTTCATTATGTTCGATTCAGAGATGAATTTGATGGTATCCTGAGGCAAGATCTATCTTTGAAAACCAACTTTCCCCATGCAACTGATCTAGTAACTCGTCGATCCTTGGAAAGGGGTACTTGTCTTTTGTGGTGACATTATTGATGCCCCGGTAATCTATGCATAATCACATACTTTTGGCTTTCTTCTTCACAAACAGGACCAGAGCTCCCCATGGCGATGAACTCGGTCTAATAAATCCTTTCTACATCAGATCTCCCAACTGTTTCGTTAATTCGGCAAACTCAGCCGAAGCCATACTACAAGTTTCATTCGCTATCGGAGCTGCTCTCGGCTCAAGGCTAATAGTAAATGGATTACTCCGTGATGGAGGTAATCTTTCTAAAGGCCTGAATATGTTAAAATATTCCTTTACCATAAGTATATCTTCCAACTTTGATTCCTCTTTGAGTTTCCCACAAGGGTGGTCAGAGTTACCAAATATGCTTTGCATTCGACTAAATCCTTCTCAATACTCAAAGCATATACAAATGATACACCAGAACTTGAACAAATTCCAGAATATTTCATCGGCGGTTGTCCTCTTCATTCGAGTGTAATTCTGTCTTGACCACAATCCAATTGTGCATAGTATTTCAACTGCCAGCCCCTTCCCACAATTACTTTGTGTTGTCCTACAGGAACAACTAGCAAGTCGGCTGGATATACCAATGATCCCACATGGACTAGAATCCCAAGTACACAACTGTCAACATGAAGGGTGCAATTTAGAAGGGTTCTAATCGAAACACCCACGTTTAATCTAGTAAAGGTTCTCTTAAAGCTCGACACTACCTCGGGTATCACAAATCTATATGTGGTAACCGAGTCGATGAGAACATGCACATAAACTCTATCAACACACAATGTTCCTAAGCATCAATTCAAAATTTATAGTTTATGCTGCAAGTTAACATAAGCAAGCAATGAGTTAAAACCCTACGTACCTGTGATCGGTCCCCGGTGGGGCTGTTTTGGTTCATGTTTTCCTAATTCTAAAGCACTCAATTATTTTCCAACTGTCTGACGCTTTGGGGCTTGTTCGATCGCTAGTCTAGTGGGTGGTGTTGGAAGTGTAAATTGTTGCTTCTGGGGGCAACTGCTGGCATAATGTCCTTTCTCACCACACGAGAAGCTAGTAATATAATGTGGGGCTTTCCTTCCCTGACTATAAGAAGAACTGCTAGTAAAATGGCATGTATCACTGCAGTTGAAACATACATCTGGGCGATTCCTAAACGATTTGTCATTCCTTATTCCTTCGCCTCTCCCTTGATTAATTTGTCTTTTATTATTCCTTTTTCGTATTCTCAGGCCCTCATTTCTTCGAGATGGTTTGCAGGCTTCAGCATTGCTTGCTCCTTTTCCATACCTTCATCAACATTTACTGATGTCTCTGCCAATTCATAAAGGCTATGAAATTTCACTACTTGTAATCGGCTAGCCAAATCTGCCCATAATCCTCTTAAGAACTTTCGAATTAGTGTACCTTCATTCCTTGATTCATAAGGAGAATATTTCCTTAGCCTTTTAAGCTTTGTCTCGTACTCCTTGACTTTCCGATTACCTTGAGTTAATTCAAAGATTTGAATCTCTAGCAGGTCTCTTGCTTCATGTTTGAAGTATTCCCACTCAAACTCTAATTTAAAATCTTCCCAATCGATCTCTCTTCCCATATAGTATTCCTATAAGTTGTCACACCAATCAGAAGCATCTTTTGTCAAGTAGTATATTGCAACATAATATTTGAAGTTTTCAGGGCATCAAAGTTTTCAAAAGTTTTTCTCCAAATTCCTCGGCCATGTTGACGCTTCGAAGGGAACTGTTCCTCCAGGGTTCTTAATGGTTCCAAAGTTATTCATTAACGTGGCCCTCTTCAGGTAATTAGGAGGGATGATGGTTGTCGCTCTGATGATTCACTAAATTGATGATCAAGTCTATCTAGCAGGATTTGTACCAATAATGTAAGAGGATCTGAACTCCCTTTTGTCATTTGTTCTTGCCTACCACGTGGCTCAGACGTCCTTTCCCGATGTCTAAACTCAGATTCTTCCATTCTTGGATTATGAGTTCTTTCATAATACTGCCTTGGTTCATGCATACCCAAGTTCTTTGTTTTTTTTATCTTTGATCTTGATTCGGAGCCGTTTTCGGCTTATCTAGTTTAAATATCTGACTAATTTCAGTTTAATCTAGTTGTTTTCTTCTCTTGCATTTTGCTTGTGTGATTTCAACATTCATATCTACTTTGAATTGTCTAAAAAGCCGAGAACTTCATTGGTTCTTTTTCCTTTAGATATGCTTGCTCGTTTCTTCACCTAGCTATAATTCTTTGCTTATGTTGTATAAGCGAGAGAGCAAAGTTTCTTTGTATAAGATGCGACAAGTTTTTCAGATTATTGAGTTCTAAGCTTGAAGATTTGGAGATACTGGTTGTGTTAGATGGTTCTCTGAGGAAAGCTTCATCTCAATCATTTGTTGTGTTATATCTAATCTGAAGGTAGTTTGGAGTCGATCTTCTTTATCAGAGAATAGCGAAAGATGCTAAAAAGGATCGAAGGATGAGCTTAGGAGCTTGTGTTTGAGAAGCTACAAATCCTAAGATCTAAAGGCATAGTTCATAATATTTTCACCATTATCTTTTCATCTTGGTTTTAGATTCGGCATAATCTAAATTGAATTTTAGTTGAACTTTTCTACCTTTGTTTTCGATCATGTCTTATAAAATATGCTCTATATGGCTACTTTTAAATAATATCAGGTTGACAAAAATAATAATTTTCATAATATTGACCAAAAATGTTTTTTGTAATATTTTTAAATTATAAACATTTAATAACAACAATAATGAGCGATTAAGTTAATTTTAACGATACAATATTATTTCAATTTTTTCTTTTCCTTTTTGTTTTTATCAAAAATATATCGTCGCAAATGTTAAAAGTGCAAATATATTCTGAGAATTTTGGTTTTAAAGAAATGAAAAATGATTGTTGGCTACCTCAAATACTGACCACTACATGATTAATCATTCAAAATAAACTAATATATTTTTAGCTACACAAAATATATGTTATGCATGACATCTCTCAACTTAATGAAATGATGTAGTTAACATTAAAAGTTTAATTTTTTAACCCAAAAAGTGATATGTACTCTCGAAGATATTAACTAAGTTTAATTCTTTCGTTGTTCAATTAAATTATGACCTATCCGACCATAATTTGAATAAAATTTGATCCATTACAACAAAAGAGAAAATTAAAGAAATTAGTTAAATTATACTCTAATAGATCAAATTTTAACTGATGAATAAAAAAATTAAACGGAGTTAACGTCGTCGTCACTTTTTAAGTCGACGAAATTAAACTTTTAAGTTTAACAATATAATATTATTATATTAAACAATGTTATCATACATAACATATAACTAGGTGATTACCCGCGCGTATGCGCGGGGTGAAACGTATATATTAATAACTATTAAATATCAACTTTTATTGTCCAAACTATGTCATAAATCTCCAAACATATGATCATGGACCGTCAATATAAAGTTGATTATAAGGTCATGTTTGTTGATATTTTTTAAACCTATATAATTTACATTGAGCTTCAATAATATTATCTAATTGTTATAGTTCACCATCTCACTTCGATATGAAGAATCGTAATTTTAAAATGATATGATTAAATAACATTAGAGATACGTGCTTGCGCCGAATAAACATTAATTATGTATACAAATTATTTATA
This sequence comes from Moricandia arvensis, assembly GCA_905132765.1. NCBI lineage: Eukaryota > Viridiplantae > Streptophyta > Magnoliopsida > Brassicales > Brassicaceae > Moricandia > Moricandia arvensis. The sequence continues at coordinate 16,915 of CAJHQP010007042.1, read as the reverse complement.
AATATTATTATTTATTTTTGTTAATTTACATATTATACAATAATAAATATATTGAATAATTGAGTTGATAAAAATCAAAATAAATCATTTACTTATAAAATTAAATGATATTGACATAGATATATATTATACAATATGAATATTTATTTATTGAAATTTGGTACTCATATGATTTTATTAACATTTTTATATTTGCTATAACAAAAATAATATTTTTACTAATATGAATATTTATTTACCGGGCTTCCAACTCAATTTAAATTTTGAAATTAACATTTTATGTATTTTTAATATGATATATATATTAATTTAAATGATATTGAAATAAATATATATATATATATATATATATATTTATATATATAATTTGAATATATATACTAAATAAGATTTAATATTTATATGATTTTATGATCATTTGTATCTTGTTACAATAAAAAAATTAAACCATTAATCAAAAAATTTCAACATAGATTTTTAGCAGTCTTGATAATTTATATTAAACAAACTCAAAATATAGCATATAAGTAAAAAAAAAAATTATTACATAGTTATGTGATTGTTAAATTTATTTTAAAAATGTAAAATTGAAAAAATGATGGAAGATACATAAATTGTTATCAGATCGTATATTAATATGTTGTAATAACATGTGACTATCGAAATATGTTGTAATCAAACGTGACTACCAAGATATGTTGTAATGTTCCATATAAGTATATAATTAACATATATGTATTTTATATGATATATATTTTAATTTAAACAATATTAAAATACATATATATATTATTTAATCTGAATATATATATATTAAATAAAACTTCATATTCATATGATTTTATGATTACTTGTATATTTCTATAACAAAACATTAATTATGGAAAAAGTACTAATACTTTTGGAATTATGCATCAATTATTTTTGTATCTTTTTCCATATTTCTATTGTTCTCATAAAATTTTCATTGTAAGGATTTTAACTGTTTTAATAATTTATAGTCGTTTTTAAAAATTCAAAATATAATATATAATAAAAAAATCTAGATTTTTTATTACATGGTTAATATGATGTTTAATATTTTTAATAACATAAATTAAACAAAATTGATGAAGGATACAAAAAATATTAACAAATATTTATTATGCAAAACATTAATTGTCACATATATGTTAATCATATTAGATAATTTCGTAGCTATTAATTAAGGAAAGAATGTAAAATATCCTTTTATCGACTACTAATCAATATGCATGTTAATTTAATAAAAGTATAATTTTTACTTTGAAAGACCAACTATATATATATATATATATAATTTGAATATATATTAAATGAGATTTAATATTTATATGATTTTATGATCATTTGTATCTTGTTACAATAAAAAAGTTAAAGCATTGATAAAAAAAATTCAACGTAGATTTTTAGAAGTATTAGTAATTTATATTAAACAAACTCAAAATATAGCATACAAGTAAAAATCTTATTTTTTATTAAATACTTATGTGATTGTTAAATTTATTTTAAGAATATAAAATTGAAAAAATGATGGAAAATACATAAATTGTTATCAGATCGTATATTAATATGTTGTAATGACATGTGACTATCGAAATATGTTGTAATCAAACGTGGCTACCAAAATATGTTGTAATATTCTATCTAAGTATATAATTAACATATATGATATATAGTTTGATTTAAACAATATTAAAGTACATATGTATATAAATTTAATATGAATATCTGTTAGATGAAACTTTATATTCATATGATTATTTGTATCTTTTTATAACAAAACATTAATTATGGAAAAGTGCTAATAGTTTTGGAATTATGCATCAGTTAGTTTTGTATCTTTTTCTATATTTTCATTGTTATCAGAAAATTTTTACTGCAAAGATTTTAAAGGTTTTAATAATTTATAGTCGTTTTAAAAAATTCAAAATATAACATATAAGAAAAAAAATCTAGATTTTTTATTACATAATTAATTTGATTGTTTAATATTTTTAATAAAATAAATTAAACAAAAATGATGAAGGATACAAAAAATATTATCAAATCTATATTATTCATAACATTAATTGTCACATATATGCTAATCATATTAGGTAATTCCGTAGCTTTTATTTAAGGAAAGAATGTAAAGTATCTTTTTATGCACTACTAATCAATATGCATGTTAATTTAATAAAAGTATAATCTATTTTAGATGGACCAACTTTTTCCTAAGGATTCTGAAAGTCATTCTGATGATGACACGTTGCTACACTTTAAAGTTGTAATGCTCCAGAATTAATATATAGGGGATTGATGTAGTTAGATATACATTAATTTAATATGTCGTGCTATGCTGTGGGCAACCGTTTTTCCTTACAGAAAAGCAGACCAGCGATAGAGTTGGCTATTATTAGTTCAGATTCCTTTTTAGTTTATTTGATAAATATCCATTTGAGCGAAAGAAGTCACCGCTTCTTCGGTTCTCATCTCTCCTCAAAATTACTTCAATCTCGTAGCTAATTTTTGTTTCGCTCTGAGAAAATCTCAAACCTCGACAAATCTGGAATAAGGTATCTTCCCTTTCCCTTCTTTAAAAAAAAAAAGTTTTATGGGATTTCAAGATTCTGTTGAGTTTCTTGTTTCACTATAAAAGAATTCTATTTTTCAATTTGATTATATTAGTTTCACTATTCCGTTTGATCTGAAGAAAGGAATCTTCCTTAAGGGTATGCAGATTCTGACTTTATTTTCACAGATTCGAGACCATTGATTGATTTAAAGTCCATGTCTGTTGTTTAGGACCAACTTTGTCTGTTTTAGATATTGTCTTGTTTCTATGCAGGAATGAAATGAGAATCAGATGGCCGCCTAAACTTCTTCTCATCCTTTTCTCAACAAGTTTGTTTGGTATCCTCACAAACTTCCAAACCATAACATATCTTTTCCGTCCTCTTTGGGACAAACCACCACCACCTTTCAAGCGAATCCCACACTATTACGCCGAGAACGTCTCCATGGCACATCTCTGCCAGCTCCATGGGTGGACTCACCGGACAGAACCAAGGCGAGTCTTTGATGCGATCATCTTCAACAACGAGCTCGACCTCCTAGAACTCAGATGGCAGGAGCTAGGACCATACGTTTCCAAGTTTGTGATCCTGGAGTCAAACACTACTTTCACAGGCATCCCAAAGCCTCTCTTTTTCGAATCCAACAAGGAGAGATTCAGGTTCGCAGAGGGTAAGATAGTGCACGGAGTGTTTCCTGGGAAGAAGCATTTACACCACCAACAAGAAGACCCTTTCTTGCTTGAAGGGAGACAACGGGTTGCTATGAATTGGCTGCTCAGAGAAGCTAATGTATCTGATGGAGACGCGGTGATAATGTCTGACGCAGATGAGATCCCCAGTCCTCATACTGTCAAGTTACTGCAGTGGTGCAACGGGATACCAGATGTGATGCATCTGGAGATGAGAGATTACATGTATTCCTTTGAGTTCCCGGTTGATTACAGTAGCTGGAGATCCTCTGTGCATATATACAGCAGGAAATGGACTCAGTACCGCCACTCACGACAAACAGACTTGATATTATCTGACGCTGGCTGGCATTGTAGCTTCTGTTTCCGACGTCTCAGTGAGTTTGTTTTGAAGATGAAAGGGTATAGCCACGCGGATAGAGTGAGGCGCAAGGAGTTTCTTGACTACTCGAGGATACAGAAACATATATGTAAAGGATATGATCTCTTTGACATGCTTCCCGAAGAATATAGTTTCAAAGATTTGATTAGCAAAATAGGACCCATCCCGCCTTCTTCTTCTGCCGTACATCTACCTGCGTTTTTGATTCAGAATGCTGCCCGCTTTCGGTTTCTCCTACCTGGAGGCTGTCTCAGAGAGCCTTAGCTAAGTACAAAATACACAAGGAGTGTTTTTTTGTTAAAAAGGTTAACTTAATACTGAAAACAAAAATAAAATTGATCGTTATTACATGTTAATGTGTTTCCATTCATGTTTACCGGGCCAACGACATCAAACTATTCCTGGGCACCAACATCATCAGTCCCACACTTGTAACAAGGTTTTTTTGACCTAGCAACAAGCAAAACTGAATTTAATGCGCTCACCTTATAACAAGGGAAAGTTAAGAACTTAGAAGAGGTAAACCTCATCCTTTTGTATTAAAAAAACAGCTTCTTCTCTCGTAGTGCCTCTAGGAAAATAGATTTCTCGCACATGTTATTAGTTAAAACACCTCCTTGAAGCCTTTGCAAGCTTTTATTTCTGGTTAGTTTGTAATTGGGATTTCATATGGGTCAATTGGGCAAATCTATAAAAATTTTGAAGATTTTGTCACAAAAATAAATTTCAAAAATGACCAAAATAACTCTTTTTATCTTTAATTTTTTTTTTAAAATTTTAAATCTCATTTTCAAAAACCCTCTCCATAACTCTAAACTCTAAGTCTAGATTAGTTAACCCAATAATATAAATGTATATTTACATCATTTAATAAAGGTTATTTTGGTTATTTTTTCCTTAAAGATAAATTTTTATACACAAAATGTAAATTTTTATTATATAATTAATTTGATTGTTTAATTATTTTAATAAAATAAAATAAAATAATGGAAGATACAAAATTGCTATAAAATCTTGTTATTCATCATTGTTTGTCATGTATATATATATTTTAATTTCATTAGGTAATTTTGTAGTTTTCATTTAAGAAAGGAAAAAGAAAATCTCTTTGTACATTAATAATTAATTTATGGTTAATTTAATGAAAATTATAATATATGTTTAGATAAACCAATTTATTTTTCTAAAAATTATAAAAATCATTTTAATAATGATATATGTTATATCTCAAATGTTACAATGCTTCTCAAATAATATATATAAGAGGTGTTATAATGTTTCTTAAATAATATGTAAAGTATCAATAGTTTCTTCGAATGTGAAGTTAATGTCTCCACATTGATATATTGGTTCTGTTTTACTTAAAACGCTGTGTATTCATTCCATCACCAAAGATAGGAAGACGTATACAACACACAAAAGTGAACCTCCAGTCTCTTGGACGATTAACAAGACATAGTAGGCATTATATAAGAATGGTTTTGTTTTGAATAATGATGGAGATATGATATCTACTTTACTGATTCTTAGTATTCAGTGATTTTTGTTGACAAAATAGATAGTATTCAGTGATTTTCTTCTTGTTTTATACATTGAATGAATTCTTATTATTGATGATATCCATTTTGTTCATTTCTTGATATTAAATTCTTTTTCTTTTTACGTTGGATTATATAAAAGTTCAAAGATGGGATGATATCTACTTTTATGGAACTTTTAATATTCACTATTTGAACTATTAGATGGGATGATATCTACTTTTATGGAACTTTTTCTTACAGTCAAACTTTCTTTATCCGACACAACACTCTAATACAAACCATTTTTCCTATTTATTAACCGAAACGAATATCTCAACTCCACACAATCCAACACATTCGAACAAATTTTGTGTGTTTTGAAGAATCTTCTTCTTTCTTTTTTTTCTTTTTAAATGAAATTAAAGCAAACCAACGTTCTGTTTATGGCGTTAGCCCTGATCTCAGCACTGGTTATCCAACAATCAGAAGCTGGTGATTATTGTCCGACAGAAAATATAAATAGCATACCAGGATAAATATAATTGGACCCTTTGAGTTTTTAAGGTAAAATAGACCTAAATCAATAGTCCCTTGAAGATAACGAAAGACATGTTTAATTCCATTCCAGTGTCTTCGTGTAGGGGATGAACTGAATCTTGCTAAAAGATTGACAGAAAAAGATATATCAGGCCGAGTACAATTTGCAAGATACATAAGAGCTCCAATTGCACTTAAGTATGGAACTTCAGGACCAAGTATTTCTTCATTCTCTTCAGATGGTCGAAACGGATCAGTTTCAATATTAAGTGATCTAACAACCATCGGAGTGCTAAGCGGAGTTGCTTTATCTATGTTAAAACGTTTTAGCACTCTTTTTGTATATGTAGACTGATGTACAAATATACCCTTTTGAGAATGCTCAATTTGTAAACCAAGACAAAATTTTGTCTGCCCGAGATCTTTCATCTCAAATTCTCCTTTTAAATAATTTGATGCCTTTTGGATTTCCCTTTAAGTTCCAATAATATTAAGATCATCAACATATACCGTGATTATCACAAAACCGGATGTTGTTTTCTTGATGAAAACACATGGGCATATAGGATCGTTCACATATCCTTCATTTGTCAAATGTTCACTGAGACGATTATACCACATACGTCCAGATTGTTTTAACCCATATAATGATCTTTGCAATTTTATTGCACATAACTCTTTTGGCTTGGAACTTAATGCTTCTGGCATTTTAAACCCATCAGGAATTTTCATGTAGATATCAGTATCTAGTGATCCATATAAATAGGCTGTGACGACATCCATTAGTCGCATCTCAAGATTTTTATCAGCAGCTAGACTCATCAGGAATCTAAATGTGATTGCATCCATAACAGGAGAATATGTTTCCTCATAATCAATTCCAGGTCTTTGAGAAAAACCTTGTGCCACGAGACGAGCTTTGTATCTAGTAATCTCGTTTTTCTCATTTCGCTTTCGGACAAATACCCATTTGTATCCAACAGGTTTCACATCTTTGGGTTTGAGTATGATAGGTCCAAAAACATTTCGTTTGTTAAGCGAATCTAGTTCAACTTGAATTGCATCTTTCCATTTTATCCAGTCATGTCTCTTTTGACATTCATGTACAGACTTTGGCTCTGGATCTTCGTTTTCTTCATCTATTTCCTTTGCCAAAAGGTATGAGAAAACATCATCTATGTCATCCATCTCATTTCGTTTCCATATCTTTCCATTTTGGATATAATTGATGGAGATTTCATGATTTTCTTCAGATTCATGATGCTCTATATTATCATTAGATTCATGATTCGCTTCTTCCAAAATATTTTCTGTTATTTTGGTAGTATCATGCCTTTCAACTTCCTTTCGTTTTCTAGGATTTTTATCCTTTGAACCAAAATGTCTACCGCGTTTTAAACGTGTTTTTTATTCACGTGTATCAACTGCCATTCCACACTTTTGTGGTATTTCAATGCGAGCAGGAGTATTTGCAGCGGGTATGTGAGATTTGGTTACCATTTTGGTATCGGCAAATGCATCAGGTAGTTGATTTGCTATATTTTGTAAATGCATGATACGTCGAACTTCTAGTTCTGACTGTTTCGTAGGAGGATCAAGGTGTAATAAGGATGGCACATTCCATTTGATTTCTTTTCCTACTTTATTGTTATCTCCCCCTAGATTTGGGAATTCTTTTTCATTGAAATGGCAATCAGCGAATCGTGCCGTAAAAACATCACCAGTTTGTGGTTCTAGATATCTTATTATCGATGGAGAATCATAACCAATATATATTCCCAACCGTCTTTGAGGTCCCATCTTTGTACGTTGTGGTGGTGCCACTGGAACATAAACCGCACAACCGAATACTTTTAGATGAGAGATATTTGGTTCTCTACCAGATACTAATTGTAACGGGGAATATCTATGATATGCACTTGGTCTTATCCGAATGAGTGCTTCTGCATGCAAAATTGCATAACCCCATACAGAAGTTGGGAGTTTGGATCTCATAATCAATGGCCTTGCAATCAGTTGCAGTCGTTTAATTAAGGATTCTGCCAATCCGTTTTGCGTATGAACATGAGCAACTGAATGTTCTACTTCAATCCCTGATACCATACAATAATCATTAAATGCTTGGGATGTGAATTCTCCAGCGTTATCTAATCTAACTCTTTTAATTGGATAATCAGAGAACTGAGCTCTTAATTTGATTATCTGAGTTAGAAATCTCGCGAATGCCATATTTCGAGATGATAACAAGCAAACATGTGACCATCTACTGGATGCGTCGATTAGTACCATAAAATAATAAAATGGTCCACATGGTGGATGTATTGGTCCACAAATATCACCTTGTATTCGTTCTAGGAATCTTGGTGATTCTTTATCAACTTTTGTTAGTGATGGTCTTATGATCAATTTCCCAAGGGCACATGCAGTACATGGCATTTTATTACTCTGATGTATATCTTGGGCTTTTACTGAGTGACCATGTGAACTCTCAATGATTTTACGCATCATTGTAGTGCCTGGATGGCCAAGACGGTCATGCCATAGTATAACATCTTCTGGATTTCTCTTGATAACAAAATGTGATTCTATTACATCAATATAAGTGTGATGTAATCCAGAAGGAAGTTCTGGGAACTTTTCCAAGATTAGATTTTTGCCTGATCTCTCGGAAATTATATATATATATACTTCTTGCCATTTTCAGTTGCAGACTGAGTATCATATCCTTGAAGATATATATCTTTGAAACTCAACAAATTTCTTTTAGAATTTGGAGAATATAAGGCATTATCTATGGAAAACTTTGTTCCATTAGGCAACATAAAGTTTGCTTTGCCAATTCCTTCGATCAAGTCTGTAGGACCTGATATTGTGTTTACAGTCATTTTGGCTGACTTTAAGTTAGAGAAAAATCTCTTATCTTTCAGTATAGTGTGCGTTGTGCCACTATCTGGTATGCAAACTTCTCTACCAAGTTGCGTAGTTGTTGTTCCGTTTGTTCTCTTATCCATTTCTGAGACAAACAAAAAGAATCATAAGATAATATTATACATCATCACCAAATCTTAAACACACAATAATTATACATTAATCTTCCACAAATAACAATTATTTATGGTATAATTGTGGAATTTTAATAGTCACATGATAGGAAATTAAGCTTCCGGGAGAGCTTTGGAACCGGTCGGACAAGTCATGTGATTCTTGATGAGAAGCTCGTTATTCTTTTCTGCTATGAGAAGTGCCACAATTAAATCTGAAAATTTAGTATATCCCCGCAACCTATATTGTTGTTGCAGGGTGATGTGGCTCTTGTGAAAATGTGTTGTATGTCTTCTCAAGCATTTGAGATTCGGTAATCGTTTCACCACAATATCTCAATTTGGCTACAACCCTTATTACAACAAAATTGTAATTCATCACTTTGTCGAAATCTTGGAATTTCAGACTTTGCCATTCATCCCGAGCAAGTGAAAGTGTTATATCTTTCTGATGATCAAAACGATCTTTCAGAGACTTCCATAGCTCTTTAGGATCTTTCAAATTGGCATATTCATAAATAATACTTTCATCAAGGTGTCTTCTAAGGAAGATCACCGATTCAGCCTTTTCTTGAGGCGTTGAAGTATTATTCTCTTTAATGGTCTCAGATAAACCAAGAGATTCAAGATAAAGTTCGACATTTGCAACCCACGAAAAGTAGTTGGTACCGGTGGTGTCTAGGGCGTGAAATTGGAGCTTCTCCATGTTTGTTATTAGATTTCTAAAATCAAATAACATAAATAAAATGAAATTATTATTTTATTAAAATATTCGAGATGCATGAACAAACATTATGATTACAAGAAATAAATTTTATTAGAATTTCAGAATATTTAAAAGCCATTAACATTAATCATGCAAGCTATTACAAGAAAAAATAATGCATAAAAACTTAAAAAAACATTAATGCCGAAATTTTCATCCGCAACTCCTCCAAGGTAAATCAAATACATAGAAGTAAAAATAAAAATCGCACATAAAATCAAAAATAGCCGAATCATCATTCTTGCAAAGAAAATCGGATGAGGGCGATTTGGAAATATTTGGGAGGAGATGAAATGTTTTGGATGAGTTGAATGAATGAAGGATGAGTATATTTATAGGTAAAAAACACTGTTCATGACCGTTGGAAAAGGGGGGAATTTAAAAAAAATTCTTTGTGACCGTTGGGGTTAAAATGTTTGAACCAAAAATCAGTCTGAAAATATCGTAATAAGCAGTCAACCAGAATCAATAAATTTCATAATATTTTATCTAAGCGACCAAATATTTATATAATATTCATAATATGCAAATATCAATATTTATTCTAGTGATAAAATAATTTCTGTCAGAACATTAAACAAATAATGTGGCGGCAGAGCCAGACCAATATTATGCAATAAATAAATTATGCTGCGGCGGAGCCAAGCCATTATTATGCTATAAATAAAATATAAGGTGGCTCGGCCATCCAGTTCATAATAAATAAATTATAAGGCGGCTCAGCCGACCGATTCACAATAACAAATAAATTATAAGGTGGCTCGGCCATCCAATTCACAATAAATAAATTATAAGGCGGCTCAGCCGACCAATTCACAATAAATAAATTTACGGCGGCTCGGCCGACCAGTATATATATTAACATTAATTATAGTGAATTGAAATTGATAATAAAAGATAGTATATTTAGTAATTTTAACGGGGCGACATACCGCCCACATTAATATATATAATTAATATGAATTAAAACAATTACTATAAAATAATAAATAGTAATAAAGGCGGTATACCGGCCATTATAGCAGGGTAAATATGATACATATAAACTTTACCGAATCGCAGAGTGATCTGATAACAAAAGAGAAAATTAAAGAAATTAGTTAAATTATACTCTAATAGATCAAATTTTAACTGATGAATGAAAAAATTAAACGGAGTTAACGTCGTCGTCACTTTTTAAGTCGACGAAATTAAACTTTGAAGTTTAACAATATAATATTATTATATTAAACAATGTTATCATACATAACATATAATTGATGTAGTTAGATATACATTAATTTAATATGTCGTGCTATGCTGTGGGCAATCGTTTTTCCTTACAGAAAAGCAGACCAGCGTTAGAGTTGGCTATTATTAGTTCAGATTCCTTTTTAGTTTATTTGATAAATATCCATTTGAGCGAAAGAAGTCACCGCTTCTTCGGTTCTCATCTCTCCTCAAAATTACTTCAATCTCGTAGCTAATTTTTGTTTCGCTCTGAGAAAATCTCAAACCTCGACAAATCTGGAATAAGGTATCTTCCCTTTCCCTTCTTTAAAAAAAAAAAGTTTTATGGGATTTCAAGATTCTGTTGAGTTTCTTGTTTCACTATAAAAGAATTCTATTTTTCAATTTGATTATATTAGTTTCACTATTCCGTTTGATCTGAAGAAAGGAATCTTCCTTAAGGGTATGCAGATTCTAACTTTATTTTCACAGATTCGACCATTGATTGATTTAAAGTCCATGTCTGTTGTTTAGGACCAACTTTGTCTGTTTTAGATATTGTCTTGTTTTCTATGCAGGAATGAAATGAGAATCAGATGGCCGCCTAAACTTCTTCTCATCCTTTTCTCAACAAGTTTGTTTGGTATCCTCACAAACTTCCAAACCATAACATATCTTTTCCGTCCTCTTTGGGACAAACCACCACCACCTTTCAAGCGAATCCCACACTATTACGCCGAGAACGTCTCCATGGCACATCTCTGCCAGCTCCATGGATGGACTCACCGGACAGAACCAAGGCGAGTCTTTGATGCGATCATCTTCAACAACGAGCTCGACCTCCTAGAACTCAGATGGCAGGAGCTAGGACCATACGTTTCCAAGTTTGTGATCCTGGAGTCAAACACTACTTTCACAGGCATCCCAAAGCCTCTCTTTTTCGAATCCAACAAGGAGAGATTCAGGTTCGCAGAGGGTAAGATAGTGCACGGAGTGTTTCCTGGGAAGAAGCATTTACACCACCAACAAGAAGACCCTTTCTTGCTTGAAGGGAGACAACGGGTTGCTATGAATTGGCTGCTCAGAGAAGCTAATGTATCTGATGGAGACGCGGTGATAATGTCTGACGCAGATGAGATCCCCAGTCCTCATACTGTCAAGTTACTGCAGTGGTGCAACGGGATACCAGATGTGATGCATCTGGAGATGAGAGATTACATGTATTCCTTTGAGTTCCCGGTTGATTACAGTAGCTGGAGATCCTCCGTGCATATATACAGCAGGAAATGGACTCAGTACCGCCACTCACGACAAACAGACTTGATATTATCTGACGCTGGCTGGCATTGTAGCTTCTGTTTCCGACGTCTCAGTGAGTTTGTTTTGAAGATGAAAGGGTATAGCCACGCGGATAGAGTGAGGCGCAAGGAGTTTCTTGACTACTCGAGGATACAGAAACATATATGTAAAGGATATGATCTCTTTGACATGCTTCCCGAAGAATATAGTTTCAAAGATTTGATTAGCAAAATAGGACCCATCCCGCCTTCTTCTTCTGCCGTACATCTACCTGCGTTTTTGATTCAGAATGCTGCCCGCTTTCGGTTTCTCCTACCTGGAGGCTGTCTCAGAGAGCCTTAGCTAAGTACAAAATACACAAGGAGTGTTTTCTTGTTAAAAAGGTTAACTTAATACTGAAAACAAAAATAAAATTGATCGTTATTACATGTTAATGTGTTTCCATTCATGTTTACCGGGCCAACGACATCAAACTATTCCTGGGCACCAACATCATCAGTCCCACACTTGTAACAAGGTTTTTTGACCTAGCAACAAGCAAAACTGAATTTAATGCGCTCACCTTATAACAAGGGAAAGTTAAGAACTTAGAAGAGGTAAACCTCATCCTTTTGTATTAAAAAAACAGCTTCTTCTCTCGTAGTGCCTCTAGGAAAATAGATTTCTCGCGCACATGTTATTAGTTAAAACACCTCCTTGAAGCCTTTGCAAGCTTTTATTTCTGGTTAGTTTGTAATTGGGATTTCATATGGGTCAATTGGGCAAATCTATAAAATTTTTGAAGATTTTGTCACAAAAATAAATTTCAAAAATGACCAAAATAACTCTTTTTATCTTTAATTTTTTTTTAAATTTTAAATCTCATTTTCAAAAACCCACTCCATAACTCTAAACTCTAAGTCTAGATTAGTTAATCCAATAATATAAATGTATATTTACATCATTTAATAAAGGTTATTTTGGTTATTTTTTCCTTAAAGATAAATTTTTATACACAAAATGTAAATTTTTATTATATGATTAATTTGATTGTTTAATTATTTTAATAAAATAAAATAAAATAATGGAAGATACAAAATTGCTATAAAATCTTGTTATTCATCATTGTTTGTCATGTATATATATATTTTAATTTCATTAGGTAATTTTGTAGTTTTCATTTAAGAAAGGAAAAAGAAAATCTCTTTGTACATTAATAATTAATTTATGGTTAATTTAATGAAAATTATAATATATGTTTAGATAAACCAATTTATTTTTCTAAAAATTATAAAAATCATTTTAATAATGATATATGTTATATCTCAAATGTTACAATGCTTCTCAAATAATATATACTAGATTCTGACCCGCGCTTAAAAAGCGCGGGTATATTTTTTGTTGTTTTTTATGATATAAAGCTTTTTAATTAGATGTAGTTCTAAGGGTTTTGTGATTTTTTTCTTTGTGTATTGTAATGTTATAAAATTTTCTATATCATGGGATTTGAAAAATATTATGATTGTAAATATGGAACAATATCTAGGTAAATTAAGGATATTATTCATTGTTTTTTCTTTTAGCTATAATCAGATTTTTTGTGGATCTTCGTCTTCAATTTTTTTTGGTGGATCTGTATCTATCAAAATTGATTAAGCCCAATGAAAATGGATAATTTAAGCTCAAAAAATTACCGATTTGCCATTAATGAATTTGTAATTGTCAGACAAATAGTAATGGCATAATTGGAAAATTTTAAAATTTCATTAAGTCTATAATTTTGGAATGATTCTGTTTTAATGGTATTGATAAGAGGTGTTATAATGTTTCTTAAATAATATGTAAAGTATCAATAGTTTCTTCGAATGTGAAGTTAATGTCTCCACATTGATATATTGGTTCTGTTTTACTTAAAACGCTGTGTATTCATTCCATCACCAAAGATAGGAAGACGTATACAACACACAAAAGTGAACCTCCAATCTCTTGGACGATTAACAAGACATAGTAGGCATTATATAAGAATGGTTTTGTTTTGAATAATGATGGAGATATGATATCTACTTTACTGATTCTTAGTATTCAGTGATTTTTGTTGACAAAATAGATAGTATTCAGTGATTTTCTTCTTGTTTTATACATTGAATGAATTCTTATTATTGATGATATCCATTTTGTTCATTTCTTGATATTAAATTCTTTTTCTTTTTACGTTGGATTATATAAAAGTTCAAAGATGGGATGATATCTACTTTTATGGAACTTTTAATATTCACTATTTGAACTATTAGATGGGATGATATCTACTTTTATGGAACTTTTTCTTACAGTCAAACTTTCTTTATCCGACACAACACTCTAATACAAACCATTTTTCCTATTTATTAACCGAAACGAATATCTCAACTCCACACAATCCAACACATTCGAACAAATTTTGTGTGTTTTGAAGAATCTTCTTCTTTCTTTTTTTCTTTTTAAATGAAATTAAAGCAAACCAACGTTCTGTTTATGGCGTTAGCCCTGATCTCAGCACTGGTTATCCAACAATCAGAAGCTGGTGATTATTGTCCGACAGAAAATATAAATAGCATACCAGGATGTTTCGATGCGTTGAAATTAGCATCGGACAACGATTACAGAAGGCTATCAAGAGATTGTTGCAGAGCAGTCTTTTCAGTAAACTCTGATACTTGCTTCTTGCTTCTCTTTCCTGGCAAAGCTTACCCTATTAAGATGTTCAAAAACATTTGTCTTAATGTTAATTATGTCCCTGCTAGTTTACCTTTCTAATAGCTGTTTGAATCTGTATCTATTAATGATAATAATATATTTAAACTTAATATATCAAACTTTCCTTTCTAATATCTCCTTCTTTTGTATTTCATTAATTTCTTAGTGCTGGAAGAAGTTACTTAGTAACATATACATGCTATCTTTGATAATATTAAGTTAAGATCATCGCCTTGCGCGACCAAGACTTGACATGCTGAGAATCCTCTTAAAAGAGAGAAGTGCCTTTGGGAACGCGGACACATGTGGTGCATAGCGGTTGTCAGCTCGACCAGTATGATCTATTAACGCCCTCTCTTTTTTCATCAAAGTTATTTCACAAATATTTCTTATACCACTCAGTCAAAGAAAGTTAATAGAGAGTTGGCCAAAATGGGCACTAACCACTTTTCAGTATATTTCCTCCAAATCATTGGGATGAGTATTTACAATTATTTTAACGTTTTATTATTTATCTTATATCTTTTACATAATATAAAATATAAAATATTAAATAATAACTATATATGAAATAATTAGAAATTTAGTAATTATTACATGTATAATTAAATTAAGGCGATCACATAAATCAAAACAATCATTTTATCTAAATAAATCCAAACAATATATATGATATATAATTAAATTTAAATGATATTTAATAAAAGTGATTTCACACTCATATAGTTTATATGGTATATAGTTTATTTAAAAATCATTTAAAAATAATAGAGGTTTAGTTTCAATAGAAAATTATTCTATTTTAATTATTATATGTATATATATTTATATAGAACTTTAGATACATTTAGAGAATTAATAATATTAACAAGCTATATATGGTATTGTCCGTCTATTTGTTCGACTACGGGTCTAACCTAAGATCTGAAAGCACTGTTAAAACTCAAAACTATAATAGAATAATATTAAAATTATTTTTAATAAAAATGTATAGATTCATGCATATTTTGTCAAAATTATAAATAAAAAATATTAGCGAATTCAAAATCTAGTCTTTCTTTATCAAGAGATCGTACTCTGGTTTTGGAGGGAAGATGAGGGCAGTACTAACTGATCGGTATAATTGAAACTAAACCGAATCTGTAATTCTTTTCCGGTTTGGTTTTAAATAATCAGAAGTGTACCAATTTAAATCTTTAATAAACTTCCTCGTCGTTTGTCATATTTTGAAACCCATTTTGACGAAAGTTGTGTCTCCGTATCTCGTGCGATTCACACGGCGGTGAAGCCAATCCTCCTTTACGACTTTTCCTTCATCTCCCTGCATCCTCGTCTGAATCGTGAAGCTAATCTTCCGTCGTGATCGCTCAGCTTACAGTAACCCACGCCTCTCGCATCTTCTTCGTTGTGATTCTAGAGCTAAAATAGTATCCACAACGTTCTTCTTGTTTCTACAAAATTGCTCTCAGATTCTCCCTTTTTTTTTTTTTGTGATTTTGCTCTTGGCTTGACCACTCTGTTTCTTTACTTGTGTTTCAGTTACACAAGCACACTCATACTCTCTTTACTGTCTCACGTTTTGTCTTTGTTCTTGTAGAGAGAGAAGAGAGCAGAGTTTGATTGTCTACATTGTTCTTTCTTTCCAACTCTATTTCTTATTGGACTTGGATTCCTTTTCTTACAAGAACACAACACATACTTATAGTAGTTTTCATTAACTACTACACACACCTTGCTTACACAACTTCTTCTAGTCTATGTTCCCAAAACACTAGAATATTCTTACAAGCAAGCTTTCTCTTACATATCAATTACTTCAAACAACTCTTAACAACTTAATTTAGTGAGCTTTTAACTAAACTAACTTACTTTTATTCTTCTTGTTGTGTGGTAAGTTACACAACCAAGTTGTCTTCCTTGACTTCTCTCGTTCTTCCTTTCTCGCTCTTCACACTTCTTCTTCTTTTTCCTCCGTTTCTTGCGCTCCAAGCTTCTTCTTATTCATTCTTCTTCTAACTGACTCCTTGGTCACTTCTTCTTCTTGTTTGGTAAGCTTCCTTGCTTCCACTTCTTCTTCTTGTTTGGTAAGCTTCCTTGCTTCCACTTCTTCTTCTCTTGGAGGATTTAATCAAGGTTCAATCTCAACAATTTTTTTTGAGAAATTGTTTGTGAAATCATCAGTTA
>CAJHQP010007041.1:0-34501 GCA_905132765.1 Moricandia arvensis | reverse complement strand
ATCTATTCTAGCGGTAGTATTCTTGAGTGCATCACATTCCAAGTTCTTGGATTTGATTTCCTGCATATTCGCGATTTCGTATGAGCCTGTCGAACGACCTTATTACTTGTAGTCCGTCCCAGTTTGCTCGAGATTTCCACCGTTCCGTTGGCGGTGATCTGGAAAACGTTCGAGGACTAGTCACCCTTCTTGTGATACTTCGGCTTGTGACGTTAGCATTATAAGTACTTTGCAGCGCCTATTGATAATATGTGAATTCGTATAAGCGTCCAGTCCCGACGTCGTTAGATCAGTGTCGAGCTCGTCGAGCAGCATTAGATGTGTTTGACTCTTCATTGGTCTGAGTAACTGCTGCGCACTCGGGAAACTCGACTCCTCGTGCATCATGCACATCTGCTCCGTAATACAGAGGAGACAGGGTTCTCCCGTTGCACGTCTCGAGTTGTGCGATGCGAGCATAAGACTCCTTAAATACATTGGCCGATCTCCCCTTCTTGCTCGAGCGTTCTTAGTCATCGATGGTTTTGATTTGTATTTCGCTCTGGCCATGTACAGTTGTGGTATCCTAGGGCTGACTTGTTACGTCGAATCTTCCATTTTCGCAGAAGCCTCGAATGTAGTTGAATGACTGAGACCATTTTCCGTTACGATTTCTTGGACGGAATCCGTGGCCTACAATAGCTATATTTCCATGCGAAAACTTTCAACTTGACGTCTTAATGTTTGACCGTAGAGTCTGCTGCCACCACTTTGAGAAGAAATCGTCAGACCAGCAAGAAACTCTTTTTTGTTTCGACCTATGCATGTGCCCGACTATGATCCATCGCATGAATGGTATGAGAGTGCGAGATTGATGATAGTACGTCTGCTGTGACGGATAGTTGGGCCAGTGCGCGTGTTTGATCATTTTTTTCGCATTTTCGTGCAAGCTTTCGCAGTCTCCTCGAATTCCATGAGTGTGGCTAATCATATGTTGCCAGTAATAGCGTGCGTCTTTATTTTGTGACTGGAGAGATCGTCGCGCAGAGTGAATTTACCCCATGGAACAGAATGGATTCTCCAGTTATTTTTCGTGGCCTCTCTCTGTCTACGCAGGTCATCGAGTGGCCTGAGAATCTCAATTCTGTATAGTTTTCGCCAACCAAGACGTATCTCCGCGGCTTGGGTTTATTCTATTCGCAGCCCTATGTTTCTCTGAGTTGCTCACTGCGATATACGCAAGGATTTCTTCGTCCAAGCGTTCGTGAATCGTATTCTATCGCCCGGATTCTCTGCATGTTTTGTCATGACTGCAGATACCGCTGTGTGAGAGTCATTAGGTGTAATGACAGAACGGTGGTCCGATGCTAGTTGTCTATGATTCTATAGGAATCAACCCGCTT
This sequence comes from Moricandia arvensis, assembly GCA_905132765.1. NCBI lineage: Eukaryota > Viridiplantae > Streptophyta > Magnoliopsida > Brassicales > Brassicaceae > Moricandia > Moricandia arvensis. The sequence goes on along the minus strand of CAJHQP010007041.1, from coordinate 33,119 downwards.
AAACCACTGCGTGCAACTGGAGCTAGTGCGGTAGGGCGTCGACTGACGCGTTTCTGCTCTCGGACCAAGTGAGCGTAAACTGTCGAAGCTTTGAGATAATTTACTTGACGAGTGTTTTAAGTATGCGGCCATTTTTTGTCTCTTGCTTCGTACTCCTCGTCTGTAGTGGCTCGCCAGCGAGTTGAAGTCACAGTGCGTCGAGATGTTGGCGTATTTCAGCCGTGTGCATCGTAACCCTGCGATCAGTGGCTGTCGTATTCATGGCTGTTATTCGCAGGCGTGGAAGATTAGTCGAAGTGATTGTCCAGGATTCCTGTTGGTGACACGAGTCGATCCTATCCAGAACCCTTGCTTGGATGAGCTATCGTCGACGTGAGGTCAGGTCAAGTCAGTTCTCGGCTGGCGTGCACCCCGCAGGAGTCTACTAAGAAATCTGAGAGCTTGTGATGTTTGCGCAGTTGTTCGCTCGTACTCAATGTCGTATTCGCTTATTTCGATCGCCATTTCGCGCATCGTCCAGATGACTGGGACTTGTGCAAGATAGCCATAGTGGAATGATGTGAGTACTGCGATCGTTATGGGAATGGAAGTAACGACGTTAGCTTCGTGCGAGCATACTACTCGCAGTGCAGTTTTTCCATCATCGATAGCGCCTCTCTGGGTCAAGCAAAGTTTTACCTCACGTAGAAATGGACTTTGCTCGCGCGTTCTCTTCGATAAGAGGCCTTACTGCCGTGGTTGATACGATGCATGTACAGGAAGAGGGGTTCTCCTTCTACAGGTTTCGCGAGTAGCGGGGAGTGCTAGTAATGATTCAACTGTTGGACCTGTTCGGCATTCCTCGTCATTCGACTCCTTGTTCCCTCAGAGTGTCGTAGAGGAAACATTTGTCTGTAGAGTCGTGAGATGAACCTGTTAAACGCTGCTATCCTGAGCAAATCTCTGTCACTCTCGTTTTGTTTGGGGCGCATTCCGATCAGCGCGGTATCGTTTCGGTTGGCTTCAATCCAGGTATGGTTACGAGGTTGCCTCGGCAATTCTCTCAAAACGCCACTGCGCACTGCAACTTCGAAGGATTAGCTGCATATTGTGGATTTCTAGCTTTGAAGCATTCTCAAATGTGGGATGTGATCTCTTTCTTCGAGGATTTACACGAGTATAGTCGTCGATGAACCTCCTTGTTTTTGGGAGTGTTGTGAGAACATTCGGTTGACGAGTTGTTGATAAGTTTCGCCAGGGCCATTCTTCAGACGATGACATACCTTGTACCAGTAGTACCGGGTCAGTTATGATGCGTCTGATTGCGGGATGCATTCTATCTGATTCATACCAGAGAGGCGTACCATAAAGGACAGTGTTTGTTCCTGCAGTTGCTCGAGCAAGCGGTCGAGATGTGTAGCGTGAGCTACCTCGCATACTTTATTGAGATCTGTGAAATCGACGCAGACTCTCCAGTTCACGTTCTTCTTTTGATGACTACTGGTAGCGAGCCAATCGGATACCTGAACTCTGTTATGGACCCAAATTGAGGAGTTTTTCGACCTGACGTTGACCGCTCGGCGTTTTGCCCCCAATTTTGTCTTTTTTGTTTAACGGGCCTGAAAGTCGGGTCAACGTGAGCTCGTGACATGTGACGTTGATGCCAATCCCTGCATGTCTTCCGCGTCCATGCGAATGTGTGCGAGTTTTCCTAGACAAGCTATGAGCTAAAATTTTCAAAGACTCGCTAAGGTTCACACCAATCTCTACACAACGATATGGGAACGCTTCTTCCTAGACATACTGAGACGACGGGCTCGCAGGTTGGTTCTCAGTTTCCCATCCAAAGCGTCGGCTGCTCGCGACTGCCAAAAGACTTCAGTATCGTCTTGTTCTGGCGTGTTTGTCAATGGCAGACGATTTCTTATCCTTTTTAAATGAAATTCAGCTAACATATTCTTCGCTTTGACTTTGCGCGACAGCAAACTCGCGAGATCCTACGATCTTCCCAGGTGGTCCCGATTCTGCGCGGTCGGAAACTTGAGGCACATATGGTGTGTCGACGGGATTTCTTGCATCGAGTTCAGCCATGGGGTCCCTACGATTGCGTTGTAGGATGTGGGTCGATCGATGACCAGGAATTCACAACTTTTGACACACCCCTGGCTTCCACCGAGAGGTTGATCTCTGCCGAGAGTCATGGTAGCTTCCCCGAAAGCCCTACTATCGGTTTGGATCTGTCGAGATTTGGATAAGTCGACTTTAATTCGTTCAAGTGTGTCTTTAAAGATGATGTTTTCCGAACTATCCTTGGTGTTGACTAATATCCTTGCGACATCGATATCCTGGATTGTTAGCGTGATGACAAGGAGATCATTGAGAGGTTTGACCGGGTTGGTCGTTGCTCTTTTCTCGAAAGAGATGTCGTAGTGTCCGTTTTGTCGGGCATCCTATGTCACGAGCGTTGTGGTGTTTTTGAAGTTAGATAATCCGAAGTCCCCCTCCTTCTAGCGCCAAACTGTGGGAACCGAAATTGCACTGTCAATTTCTGTTGAATTAGGAACGCAGGGTAAACCCTAGTTTCCCAGAGGTCCCTAATATCTGCTAAACCACACGCCAATCAGTCAGAATACGAAGTAAATCACGAAAAACAAAGTAAGGATCGAAAAGAGAGCAAATAGATGTCTTATTCTAAATTTACGTATGAGCGTACAACAGGATAGGAGCCTAGGCTATGAGAGCTTTCGGTGAGAACCCTAGTGAGTCACAGCTCGGACAACAAAAAACAGAAAGTTCCCTAAATGCTCTAAGTGCTAAGATGTGTTTGCTCTTAGTGGAGATTTCATGGTGTCCTCTGCATCATATCCCTGAAATAATTATATACTCCTCTAGAGGAGGTTTTCTCTTTCCCCTTCTGCCTTAGTCGAATTATCACTTCGCGGAAATATTCCTTTCTCGATCTTCAAGATTATCTTCGGAAACTTAACATTTATCCTCCGATCTTGACATTTATCCCTTCGAACTTAACATTATCCTTCCTGAAAAATAAAAGATAAACCGTCACAAAGTTTGGCTTGATATTGGATAAAATCGCGAGTGGCCTTTAGCCGAGCTTTAGACCTCGTCGGCCGTTTCCGACTTAGGCATTTCTACGATTTATTGAAACTACGACTTATGAAGCGCGTGCACCAGGTATTAGTTAACCGTTATCGTCAATACGATCGATCCAATCCTTTTCATGAGAAAACTAGTTCTTCTCGGTAAGGTTCCAATGTCAATCCCCACCGGGACGAACAAAGATAAGTTTGATCAAGTATCGAAAGGGGGAGTTAACAAGATGATGTGAAACTAGATTGATTCGATCCGACTTGCCGAACAAACGGGCCAGACTGCTCATGTTGTCTAACTCGCCGTTTGACGAGTTGCCTTGTCCAACCTGCCATACGGGTGAGTTGGCCTTGTTCCAACTGGTCGTAAGGGCGAGTTGGCGACTTTGTGCTGACCAACTCACCAGTCTGGCGAATTGGCTTGTCTAACTCGCACATACGCGAGTTGGTCGGTTCGTGCTGACCAACTTGCCCGTATGGCAAGTTGGCCTTGTACAACTCGCCATACGGACGAGTTGGCTGGTCCGTTATGACCAACTCGCCCGTATGGCGAGTTGTTCTGGTTTCTTTCTTTCGAATTTTGGCCCGGAGACTTGCGCTTAGTCGTTTTCGAGGCTTCATTCGATATAGAAACATAGATTTTTAGATGCTGATTTCGAGAATACCGTTTTTTACCCAAAAAATAATAGTGGGTTGCCTCCCACTCAGCGCTTGTTAAGTCGTAGCTTGATGAAAAATTAGTCTTATCAATTGGGGTTAGGCACCTCAAACGCATGGTTTGAGTATGCAAAATTTCAGCTCTCGCCCATTAAGTTTCATTCGCTGCCCATTGAACATGAAATCTTCTCCTTTAGGATGAATAAGACAATGTCCCGTAAGCGTAACTTCTTTAATGGTAAAAGAGGCCGAACCAACGAGAATGAAGTTTTCCAGGAAATAGAGTTAAACCGAGAGTTGTACAGGAGACTTGATCTTTCGGTTCGAATGTTTCTAGGAAAAGAGTTAACTGAGAGTTGTACAGGAGTACTGATTTTATCGGTTTGAAATGTGTGAGATAATTTTCTTGTCATGATAGGCTTTCGTTCTCTCCTTGTACAATTTTGAGTTCTCGTATGCGCATTATCTGATTTCGTCCACCTCATTTAGTTGAATTAATCTCTTTTTCTGCCGCGGGTTAGCATCAAAGTTTTTTTTATGGCCCATTCGGCTTTATGCGCTAGTTCTACAGGGAGATGGCAAGATTTCCATAGATTATGTGAAAGGGGTAGTTCCTAAAGGTGTTTTAAACGCTGTTCGGTATGCCCAAAGCTGCATCAATCTAACTCAAAGACCAATCTTTATGGGTTGATCCTACAGTCTTCTCTAGGATTTCTTTGATCTACGGTTGTATACTCTACTTGTACGCTGGTCTGAGATGATAGGGCGTAGCTACTCGATGGTGAACTCCATGTTTCTTGAGTAGTTTTTCGAACACTTTATTAATGAAAGTGTACCTCCATCGCTTATTACGATTCGCGAACTTCGAATCTGAGAAATACTCTTAAAGAGTTTAACAACTACGAAAACATCATTTTTCTGGGTTCATCGCTTCCACACCATTTAATACTAGTCTACCGCGACCGGTATGTATTTATTCCCGTGCAAAGAAGGGAAAGGGCCCATGAAATCGATGCCCCAAAAATCAAACATTTGCTACGTAAGCCTTGAGCATCGCGAACATAGTTAGCCACCAAAAGCCTGCTTGTAGAATTTAACACTGTCATAAAAATAGCAAAATTATGGCCTAATCGGATCCGTGACAATGATATAAGATTTCTGGAGTTTCTTTTTCGGCAACACATCAATTGTATATGCCGTCAGATAGTGTTTATAAGATAAGTTCATCCGAGTGATATCTCAGATTTCTCTCAAAAATTCTTCTTTATAGATATCCTTTGAAGAGTTTGTTATACTCGGCCACATGTAGTGAACTATATCTGTGTACCAAGGTCATTAGTGGTTTCAGTGTACCACACCCCATGACTTTAGCTTCGACCTCGAGAATTACATTATTGGTTTGAAGGTACAACTGATGTTTGATATTATAGGAATGGCATATCACGCTTCTTCGAGCTGTATTGATCGATCAGCAGTGATGAAAACATCATCGACGCTTTGATGCTGCAGTGCGTTTGATGGTTAGTATGAAGTCGATCGATCCACTCGTGCGCCAAACTAGCCTCTACCAACCAAAAGTCGAATCTGCAAAGTAGACATTTCCAGTGTAAGAAATCATTACATGAATGTTTATCATCTATCTTATCGTGACAAGTGGATAAGCGTCTCCATTCCATAACATGAAGTCTCAGACCTCTATGTCGGTATCTTGGAGAAGTAGAATCAACTGAAAGTCTCGGCCTTAGCGCCCTTTTGCTCATTAAGTAGATTCAATGTCCTGTGGATCGGATGATAGTTGCTGTGAGACTACACAACTTTGAACCGACCAGATAGCGAAGAATTGCTACCTGAGAGGCGAATACCAGCAGCCAATAACTCTTTCCGTTGTCGCATAAACTTGCGCTGTGCATCGTCATAGAGTTCTGCTGGTTGTTGTAGTATATGCATGCACCTTTTGTCTTTCTTTTGCCCAGTACCGCGCCTACAGAAATCGTTGGCGTCAGACCTAATTTCAATGTATATCCCCATCGTCTTGGACATGGGCATAATGACTACGATTTTATTTCTGAAAGCCTGGAACTTCAGTGTAAAACGGAATTTCACCTCTTTGCACCATGGGCGCATAAGGTCTACAATTTTGCTAAAATCTTTTATCGAATCGCCATATAGAATCCAGCATGTCCTAGAAAGCTATCTAACGTCCTATGAGATTAAGTGTTGGTGCAGTCCAGTCATACTATTGATTGGCCCTGGTCGCCTCATTCTGCTGCTAGAACTTATTCCAAGGGACAATTCCGGTATTAACCATAAAAATACATTTTCGAGTTAAAGCCCAGATTTCTCTTCGCATCTCAGCTAGAACCTTTACATAGGTTATCGAGACCATGTTTTGAGAACTTGAGCAATATACTGAGAAGTCACGCATGAAAACCTCTATGAAGTCTTCGATCCATAATGCGTGAATTATCGACATCATGCATCTTTGAAGTGTAGGGGCGTTACGAGCCCGAATGCATCCTGCGATATTCGAATGTTTCCAGAGGACAGTAAAGTGGTCATTTCTTTTCTTCTTGATCGCTCTGTGTGCTACGGAATCTGAAGTAATCCGGAATATCGTCGAGAAAACAGTAGTATTCGTGGCTCGCAAGCTGTATAATACATCTGATCGATAAAGGGTAAAGACTGATCTTCTCGCGTGGCAGCACTAGTTTCCCTGTAATGAAATACACAATATTATGTCCAGTGACAGTATCTCGTAGATCAATTCGTCTTGTCATTCTATGACCACAGTGATTCCTCCTTTCTTCGCGGACACACATGAAACCGGGCTGACTAGTTGCTATCTGGTAGATCGAATCCAAATACGCCTGCATTCTAGAAGTTTCATCATTTCCTTTTTAAGCAACTTCATTCAGTTGGGATTCAATATCCGCTGTGCTCGATGGAGGATTGAGATTCATCATCAAGTGTATCCTATGCATGCATAGATCGGAGAGATTCTTGGGATATCATCCAATGAATATTCGAGAGCCTGCGGTGCTTTCGAAGTTTGTTCAGCAACAGTGCTTGCTCTCTACTACTCAAGTTTGCATTTAGGATGACATGATAGGAGTTCTCATAAAGAAAAGCACATATTTAATACCGTTGGAAGTAGTTTGATCTGATTTTAGGTGCTTTCATCTCTCTCAGTTGTCGTCACAGGACGCTGTCGATCAACGGGGACAATAAGGTGTCGATCGACGGGGATATGGGTTGTCGATCGACGTTGATAGTATCTAGTTCATCAGCATCGACAATTAACAAAATTTCTGTGGCATCCATTAACCTTGTATAATCTCCAGTATGATCTCTAACGCAGAGATGTCGCTTCAGGAGGTGTGATTTCATCATTTAGAGATTCGTTTGAGCACATATCTATGAACGATTCTTCTGCCAGATCAGAAAGGTAAAGGTTGTTTTATTATCTTTTCCATGTCAAAAACCATTGGTATCTTTCCGATGTTGAGGCATATACATCCTCTCTGAAATCAATGATTGCTCGATAGTGGCAGGAAAGGTCTTCCCAAGATAATCGGATTCAAGGTTCTCGCTCATATTTAAGCACTATGACATATGCAGGTATATCGCAGTTATGAATGCGTACAGGCACGTTCTCAAGTACACCTTCTGAAATTCTAGTGGATCTATCAACTAAAATGAGAGTGACCCTGGTAGGTTGGAATTGTGTTAGCCTGAGAGCGACTGCTACTGAATAGGCATCTTGTTACACTGGAGCCTAAATCGCAAAAGGATCTTTGAAATCTCTCACTACCAATAGTGCATTCCAAAATGAAAACTACGAGATCAGGGAGTTTAACTGGAGTTTTTCCTTGAATAATTTCACTCACATCTTTGGATACCATCATCTCGTATTGTTCGGAATCATGGAAGCCTCGTGATTCCGCATCTTTCACGTACTGATTAATGGCAGGCTAGATGGGAATGGCATCTCTTAGTGGCATCTCGATGTTTACTTTGTCAAACGCTTTCTTGCATATTGCTTTAGCTGCTTTTCTTTTTGCTTAGCGTTTTATGGAGGAAAGTGGTTTTGCTTGGTAGAGTCTTGTCCGAACTGGTTCGGTTGGTTCTGAGTCAGAGGGACGATCGATTCTCGGGTCAGAGTTTAGATTTATTATAGGTTTGGAGTATCGATCGATATCCGGTAATGGTGTCGATCGATATTCCCTACGTCTATGTTCTTTCCCTTAGGTTCAAAAATAACTTCCTCAAGGTCATCATTTTGGTCTAGTATGTTGATTTCAGGAAGGATATCGGGATCTTTCTCATATGTTCAAGTGGGATGGGGTGCGATTTTGTTTCATTTGTTGCGATTTTCTCGAGATGGTTATGCTTTCTTTAACGTCAGTGGTGAGTTGTCTACCGCTTCGTAAAGCTACGACATTGCAATGGCTCCTGGGGTTAGAGTATGTCTTACCAGGTAAGAAGCCGTCCTCTATCCTGATCGGCATATTGTTACTCGCCACTTGGTTGTCGATTCTCTTAACGTGTTCTCTCAGAGTTTCAATTTTTTCCGTCATTTCTGAATATATTCGATATAATTTCTCATTTAGGTTGGCGGCTATTCTACGGTTTCCTGTGAGACTTGATTCATTTTCTTCTTTGAATTTCTCTCGTGTTTGTTCACAATATTATCGTAGTTGCTTGCGAAATTGCTAGCGCTTTCCCTAAATCGTTGATCGTTCGGGTTCATCACATCAGAGATTCCAACACGTTTTCAAAGTTGGAAGAAACGGCAATGATCCTCACCATAATGTTGAGACAAGCTATGTCCGTCCAGACGGGTCGCAACAACTGCCAGAGTTTTTCTAACTTGGATCGAGTGCTTCTCCTCTTCGAACATTAGTGGTTCCCTCCTATCAGTGTCTCTCTTTTCGAAGGCTCTACCTAAAGATATGTTTTCTATCAGCCGTCTAGCACTTGCAGGGATTTGGGTGCCGAAGTTCTCCTCGCTGTCTGTATCAAGGATGGTTTGATAGTCTAGGTTTAGTCCTCTATAGAAAGTGTGGATGAGTTGGGGTTCTTAGAGTCCATGGTGGGGGCACGAAAGTTGGTAGCTCTTGAACCTTGTCTAGGAGTTTTTAAAAGAACCAAAAGGATTAACCCCTAACAATTCTACAAAATCAACAATACATTATTACCATTGAATAACCTTAAATTTAACAGTGAACTACTCAGACATAGAAATATAGAACATATATAAATTCTGAATAAATTGCATAAATAAAATAAGTAAAATGATAAGGAGTTCAAGATTTCTCTGAAATGATGATCATATTTTTCTCTGAAATAGATGTAGCAATGTGTTTCAACTCTTAATTCCAAAACTCTTGTGTAACTTAGAAGACAAATTTTTCTTAGGTCTCCTAGGCTTATGTTAAAACTAAGATAGAAAACTCTAATAAATAGTCTAAATTTCGGCCACAGACTCTCTCGGCAAATAATAAAACTTTTGGGAAAAACTTGTAATTTCTCGAGCCTTCACCAATCTTGATGTGACTTGGCTGTCGATCGATGCACAGTGTGTGACGTCGATCGATGGTTCCCCTATAAATCTGGATCCGACTCTGAGTTTTTGGCTGAATATCCTAAATGCTCCAAAATAGCTCAAAAAGCTCCAATTGCTTCCAATGAGTACTTGGACCTGTAGATCTTCTAAAACAGTACCAAATGCAAATAAAAGACTCTAAAAATACTTATATATCATAGGTAAAATAGGTAAAATCCATTGTATATCACTTGGGCAAGGAGCAGATGGATGAAGTTAAAGCCAAGATGGACAATGTTCAAAGCTTCTTAAGATGCAAGGGAGCTTTGCAGAAGATGTAGAGGCTGTTGATACCACCAGTGATAAGGGCGATGAGGAAGATGTGAACTACTTTAGTGGCACTAGTTTTCAGAAGTGTTGGACTCAAGGTGGAAACAAAAAGTTTATAGCACTGGTCAGAGGAGTAATTACAACCAGAGTTAACAACACAGCAACAACAACAACAACAAAAACAACATGCTATGGAGCTTCTTCTTACCAGAATACAACACTATCAACTCAAGTAAGCAAGATAGAGAGTCTGATTGATTAGGTTCTTGAGGGTTAGCAGAAGTTGACAGTGAATTTTAATGGGAATATAGATGATGTATACACCAACCTGAACAAGTTTAAAGCCCTTAGTACCCATGTGAAGAAGTTGGAGACTCATGTTGTTCACACTAGTGAAACTGTGGAAGACAAGAAGCACTGGTTAAGGGGAAAAGAGAGGCTGGACAGAAACACCACATGAGTGCCATCATAGATGATGATTTCTTGCAAGTGGTGAAGGAGGAAAAACTCCAAAAGAGACTTTCAAGTCGAAAGCTCTATGTCCCTCGGCAGTTCGCATTGGTGTCGATTGACACCAGAGGCTGAGTACTGATCGACAGCCCATACTGAATCTGTATGATATTTTGAAATGGCAAGACTCGATTGACACCCTCACATGTTTGTTGATTGACACCCACTGGTTACATACCGAGTTTTATTGCCAAGCATCAGTGCATAACAATTAAAGGCTTCAAAGACACTCGTCTTAGACATCAAGATAACCAACATTCAACACCAGAAAGCAACAAGAATATGCACCAGAGCCTATGATCATTTAGAAGGCCACTAAGGAACATGTTTCTAAGAGAAAGACGAACAAGGTTCCTAGCATCTAAGAAGAAAAGATAATGAGAAGGAGCTGGATAGTTTCACCAAGAGGATGATGAGGATCCATGGCTCACCGCTTATGGATGTTTTTTCAGAGAGAGCAGAGAGACATAAGAGGACATTGAGAGTTTGTTATATTAGATCAAAGAGAAGATGAATTAAATGATTACATTGAAGAACAAGAGTAATCTTGGGAAGTTTGTGGTACCTTGCACGAGTGGAGGTCACAACTACCTTAATGCACACTGCGACACAGGTTCTTCAATAAGTATTATGCCTAGGGTGATAGATGAGCAGCTATGTCTGGATATAGAACCGTCTAGCGCTTCATTCACTTTTGTGGATTGCTCTAAAGTGAATTTAGGAGGGACTGTCAGAAACCTTCAGGTACAAATCAGGAATGCCCTAGTTCCAGTAGTTTTTCATATCATGGGTATTCAGATAGACTGGAATTCTTCTCTATTACTTGGGAGAGGCTTCATGCTACTGTAAAGATGTTTGTGACATGAAGAAAAATATGCTATATCTCTGACTTATCAATGAGACTGATTTCTTATGACCATGTTCATGTGTTAAGGGAAACACACCATATATTGAGATAGGAGATGATCTAGGATTTATGTCAGTATGTTATTTTGATTATGGCGGCAGAGTATAGAGATGACGCAAGGTGTCAAGTGGCCCTCAGAAACCAGCATCGATCGACACCCAAGCATTCCCAGAGTCCGGATAAGTCTATACATAACAACCACCCTGCTCCTCCTAGATTCATAAGATTTGGACAACCAGAAAACGTCCTTCACAGATGAATACAGAGTTGTCAGAGATCAGCTGGGGCGTGCACATGCAGTAGATGGGAGAATCATCAATGTCTCAAAGGAAGACATAGCAGAGATTCAAGAGATGACTCATGGCTCAGTAAATGTCTACCTTAGTCTACCACAATATAAGGGGCGTCTTAAGTTAGACAACCCAATTCGGCCAGCACCTGAGATTTACTTGAAATATAAAGTTGAAGAGATGATATATGACATTAATACATCTCAGGAGGATGTGTGATAAGTTATACAGGAAGATTGATGAAATCTATATCCCTTCAATAACAGAAATGGATGGATCAACAAATTTATGGAAGAGCTAGAGCTCAAAGTGGGTTACTTTTGGGGTCAAAATCGGTCATGGCAAAATCAACGGTTAAAATCCTCCAAGAAATTGTGCCTTAAGCAAATATAAGCTGAAAATGTCATAGAAACTATAAGGAATAAGCCAAACCTCTTTGCATATGGATACAAGAGAAGAATTTGTATATTTCATCCTGGAAAAGGAATAAAGAATTTATATCCAAAGATAAAATGATCGGAAAACGTTTTTGCGGAAGGTTTTGCGAGGAATGAGGAATTTTACAAAAAGTCTTCCGTTGTTGGGGTCAAAACGGTCACGATGGAACCAAAGTCTAAACGTTACCACGGAAACATTGTCTCTCTTTCAAGTAAGAAAGAAAACAAGAAACCATTGCATTTGAACTTCTCATCGCCCTACCTATCTCATCCCGACTAACGGATTAAGATGTACAAGTGGAGAAACAAGTGTCGCTTCCAAGTCTAGTCGCCCGTGGGAGACTATACCCATGAAAATTCTTGTCACCCATGGGCGACTAGACACATATAACGTTTAGTCGCCCACGGGCGACTAGACCCTCGACAATGTCATGCCTAAAAACACGATAAAAGCACACTTATGATTTAATTTGAGAACATGCCCATATTAAATGACGGTTTACTCGACTAGAATAAGAAAAATGGAAAAAAGAGAATAAATGCAAAGTTTCGGAGATAAGCTTGGAGGTCGAAAAGATAAGGAAATATTTTGGCAAGAGATAAACTCAAATCAAGGGAGGAAAAGGAAAGATGGCCGAGTTTTGAGGTGTATATAAAGAAGATCAAGGAGAGAAGTTGAGAGGAATATTTTTAGACTCTTAGAAATCTTTGCTATTCGAAACCTTAGTGTATAATTTTCGATAAGCTTGGTTTCTATGACTGGCATTCGATTACTAGGCGGACTTGCATACGCAGTTCAATATCTTGTTCCAATCTTTAATTGAATTACGTTTGGCTTGATCCTCGGAAGGGGAACATAGGCAGCCTCCATAAGATTCAGTCCAAAATCAACAAAACCTTTTCTTATCTTTTCGTATTTTGTTATTGAGCTGCGACTCAACTAGGTTTAAGGTTTTATGTGCCTAGAACTAGAAATCTCGCTTAATTTCTTGCGGCCGAAGCTTTTACAATCTGTTGTAACAATCACTATGCTTTTACGAGAATTCGAAATAAAGATCAAAATTTTCTTAATTTGTTTTGTTTTTATATTTACATATTCTTCTCCGTTTATTCGATTAATTGTCGTTAGCTCTTTTAGAGAATCCGGACCTCAAGGAAAGTAGGGTTTTCTTTGCCTTCCTGCGTTCACTAATATCGAAAGTTTGAATTTTGGTTCCCCTAGTTTGGCGCTGGAAGGAGGGGGGCGGCGACGAGGGTGAATTACTCTAACTCATGGCAACAAAACGCTTGATTGAAACAGTCCAGAAATATTAAAGTTAAACTCGCAGCTCGCAACAACGCTGGAAAAAACAACTCCAGCAGTCGCCACTTTTCGCCAGAGGAAGAGCACTGAAAAGAACTCGCGATTTCTCTCCCTAAATAGAAACGGCAACGATAAAATCTATCAAACCCGCAAATTTCATCTCATTACTGAGTTGGAGAAATCTCAGCGAGTAAGGGTTCAACCAAAAGACATTTTTCGAAAGCTTTTCGGCAAAATAAAACTTGATCTCTCAGATATGGCGGAGAAACCCTAGATTACTTGCGGGAAAATCGACTCAGAATGTCGATCATCCCAATCCTCGAAAGAGAAAATGTACACAATCCTTCAAAATATCGATTCAGCCGTCTACTCGTAAAAAAGGAGGGAGTAGGTACGTATAATATACTCATATACTTCCATACTTCAAAAACCTTTTGCCTCGGCATAAAAAACAAAATAAAACATTTTCGACAAAGTAAAATCAAGAACAAAAAGTAGCAGCGAGCACAACAAAGGGTACGCTTTCTCCCCGCTCGTTGACTAGATCTACCGCTGATTGACCAATTAGTTATGCTCAAGTAACTCACTAAAACGTGTCGCGATTGGATCATAATTATATAAGCTTCAGTAAAAATCATGACTGACTCCTACAAACCTTCACCAACGATCGAAACCAAAGTGGAAATGTTTCCCAAAAAATCTGCGGAAACATCGCTACTTTGACATCTCCATTCATCACGACGATTTACTATCTTCACAAAACCGATCACTCATTACTTTTGTATAACTAAAGAAATTTATACGAAACAGTCTGTAATAAAACAAGATCAGTATCATGCAAAACGACTTCATAATATAAAAACGCGAATGAGGAAAACCTAATTCCGCTCGCAAACATCACGAGTAATCTACGAGAAACATACTCTATTCACTACTATGAGAAGCCCTTCTTGTGAAACTTTGAAAATCCTTCATATAGTTAGATCAGGTCATACGAAGAAACTTTCAAGGATAAACATAACAGGTTTTACGAAGAAGTGTTTTTTCGTATAGCATAAAATGAAGCTGCATGATCTGACTTTGGAAGACCAATTTAAACTTTATCTCTTCTCAATACGATATTACAGATCTTATTCTTCAGCCCTGTGGTTTGCTAGATTCTGCCTCTCATTCCCCTCGGTTACAAACGAGCAAGAAATCATCATGTAACTGACTCCGCACGGGTTCTTTATCAAGCCTCTTAGGCTTCATCTTCCTCAGACAAAAACAATACAATTTTCGTACGACTAAAGGAAACATTATAAAAAACATTCATCGTATAACTGAAACCTAAAGAATAAAATCGTTTTCTACCACCACCGGTCATCTTAACATGGAAAAATCCAACATAGTTGGCCTATCAATCTCGACGAAAGCACTTTTTCCCTCAGCCAATTACCCTTAGCGTAAAAGCCCGAACTAGAGTTCGGAATCCCCTTTAAGAAAAATTATAAATCAACTTCCTCGATTAAAAAACCATCTTGGAAGACCAAACAGTCATACGAACTAACAACTTCTCAAACACACATCCTTCGCGAAGGCTCAAACTGTAATCACTTACCTTCCTGTTTGTTTGCTGATCACACCAAACTCTAAATGTCCTAAACATACTAAGCCATCTTTTCCCAGAGAGAATATCTCTCTGACATCTGACACAAGGATAATAGAGCACTATAAAATAAATCCGAAATTTTGGTCAGCACTTCCACACGACTTCGAAATTTTCTTTGGAGAGATGCTCGGTTCCCTATCAATGCAAGTCATATAAGCCGAAAACTTATTGCAGACTTCAATATCGTGACGGAATCTGGTCAAAAACGCTACCGGTAACGTAAGGCAAAATAGTCATCGCAAACTCTAAACCGCTATTAGGCCTATGTCTTGCCCTAAGCCCAACACACTGGTCTCAAACATCTCAAGGCATGATATCTAACCGATACGAGATCCTAAAACATGTCTCTTCATAGATATTTGCATGTTTATGAAACCTCTCGAGCACAAGCCTTTGGATATTCTCATCTTAAACAACGACACATATCACGATCCGTCAAAGAGTTGATATTAGATGACAACTCATACTCTTCCCTCTACATTCACATGAATATTCATACGCTCTAAAAAACATGAAACCCAATTCATTAAAAAGAAGCCGCACAGCGGCAGGAATTCAAGGCCACACGCGGCCAGTCCCGAAACATGGATACGGCCACACTTGGCTAAAGCAAAAAGCATACAACGCTAGTTCTCAAGGACGACAAAGGTCCAATACAAAATGACATCGGCACACAACTAAGCCATAAAGGTCTCACTGGAAAACAGGTCAAAATAACCTTAAATCCAAGATGAACTACGAAAGTCTTAATCCCTTCAACAAGGGTACTTTGGCAGCCTTCACAAGACGCAGCCCCAATCTTATCAACTTTTGAAAAAACTGGTTTCGCCAACAAATCGTTTTAGCCATTGCTTCCACCTGACATGCCTATTACTACCTCACAAGAAATTACACGTAATATCTTACGAGATGGGGGGCTAACTGTTGGGGTCAAAATTGGTTAGGGAAAAATCAACGGCTAAAATTCCTCTGAGAAATTGTGCCTTAACCAAATATAAGCTGAAAATGTCATAGAAACTATATGGCATAAGCCAGACCTCTTTGCATAAGGATACAAGAACTGACTTCGTATATTTCATCCCGGACAGGGAATATTGATAAAATTAAATTCAGGAGGCTCGTTTAGACTAACAGAACTTCTATTCAAAGTTAAAATGATCGGAAAAACGTACTTGCGGAAGGTTTTTGCAAGAAATGATAAATATTACGAAACAGTCTTCCATTGTTGGGGTCAAAAACGGTCACGATGGAACCGATTTCTAAAATTTTCCTCGGAAAGGTTGCCTGTCTTTCAAGTAACAAAGAAACAAGAAACCATCGCATCAAAACTTGTCATCGCCATGTCCATATCGTCCGACTAACAGATAAAGACTTACAAGCAGAGAAACAACTGCGTCGCTTCCAAGTCTAGTCGCCTATGGGCGACTAGACCCATGACAAGGTGTAGTTTCCCATGGGCGACTAAATGTACACCACATCTAGTCGCCCATGTTCGACTAGACCGTTAAAAAATCTCATCACCCTCTAACTCGCTGGACCAGTCCTACTTGCCCTCATGGTTCTCTACTCTCTCCCTTGGGTATCCTGCTCGCCCTTAGTTTCTTCTTTGAGATCTCCTCTGAATCTTGATCGAAACGTTTTTTGTTTCGTCTCAATCGGAGTTTCCTTTGAGATTTTAGGATAAAAACAAGTAACACTTGTTTTTGAGTAAGAATTCAAATCAATAGTCAAGATGATAATGGTTTGCTTAACACCAATTTGTCTGTATACGGCTAGGTTTATAGGACCAATAATATGAAAAAAATTCTGGATAAATCGAGGATTTCTCTGAGAATAATCGTAAAATGCGTAAGTCATAAAATGGCTTCAAACTGCCTAAACACACGCTAAAAGCACACTTATGATTTAATTCGAGAATATGCCCATATTCAATGACTGTTTACTCGACTAATATAAGGAAATTGAAAAATAGGATAAATGCAAAGTTTCTGAGATAAGCATGGAGGTCGAGAAGAAAAAGGAAAGATCTTGGCAAGAGATAAACTCAAATAAAGGGCGGAAATGGAAAGATGGCCGAATTTGCAGGTGTATATAAAGAAGATCAAGGCGAGGAGCAGAGAGAAATATTTTTTAGACTCTTTGAACTCTTTGCACTTTGAAACCTTAGGCTATATTCTCGACAAGCTTGGTTTCTATGACTGGCACTCGATTACTAGACTAACTCGCATAGGCAGTTCGATCTCTTTTTCCACTCTTTTAATTGAACTACTGACATGGTGTGTTTATTGTTCTAGCAGGGTATAAATATCCTAAACAATTAACTTTCAAATTAAATCTTAATCCTAACACACAAAATAATACTCTTGCCAAGAGAGACCAAATGTAGCACTTAGGGATCGAATCCACAGAAAAACAATGGCACACAATAGATTTCTCATTTCTAAAGACTAAGATAGGTAATTATATACATTGGTAACAAGATTTTAGGGAAATATTCCTTATTAAAAGGTATAGATGCAATATGGAAATATGATATTAGTGGAGTCTATTATGGCACATAACCTACTCTTGTAGTCGTGCATGTCCTACTTTCGAGATCCTAGTTAGCTACTCTAGAATGCAAGTATTAAGCACAACTCAATTGATGGATATTATCTCAACCTAGCAATCCTAATTTTGGGTTAATCCATGATTGCCATCCTTCAGTTCTAAATCTAGTTGATGACTACTGAGACATAATTAAAGTAAGAATAGTAGTCGGAATATAATGCATAGAGCATAGATAAATATTGGGGTTCTAATACTAATCTCTCTAAGGAGTTATGAATCATCTTCCCTCAAAACCTTAAGACTATAATAGAAACTAAACTCTCTTTTGTTAACTCTCTCCAACTCTCCACCACTCTTTTTTGTGTGTAATACATAAAGTATTAATATAGAACCCTAAAATCTAGATCAAAACTCGCCCAATGTATCTTCGTCATTTATCTCTAACTTGGGCTTGTGATCGGCTGTCTGTGAATTGGATATCGATTGATGGCAAGTGTGAAACATCGATCGATCTTTGTCTTGTACCATCGGTCGACACCAAGATAGTGTCGTCGATCGATGATTGTCATGTACTTCGACTCTCTCAATGATCAGCTAGGGATTCTTCTCTTATAAATGTTCCAAAAGCTCCAAGTATCTCCATATATCTCCAAAATGTACCTGAACCTATAAAGACCTTAAAACATAGCATAGACACACATAATAGACCCTAAATAGAGCCTATAACATGGCCTAAAACTGGTAATAAATAGGTTATATCAACTCCCCCAGATTTAACCATGTGCTTGTCCTCAAGCAAACAAGCATGTGAAAGAGGTTTTGAAAAGCGAATACTCACATAATGTCTAAATATAATTATCACCCTACTTTGTTGAAACCACATCCTATCTAGTCAATCACAGAGAAACTTTATATACCCTATCCTAGTATAACAACCAAATCCATTTACCAACAACTTAGCGAATACTAGTCTGACTCGTCCCTCTACTGATTTCATTTCTTTGCTTAAAATAAAAGTGCAGGCTTTACCTTGGGAGTATCGATCAAAGGATATATGGACTCTTACCCCTGCAAGTATATGAGCACATAAGTAGTATTCTCTGATTTCTTTCCTCTCTCTCTTCTCAATTCTTCTCAGTCAATTCATGGCCTCATCTCCTCTGGCTTTCTCATTCTTCATGATCTCCTTAGAAACCTCCATTAAATGCATTCTTCTTGTAGATTCTCGATACTGCGCTGTAGCATTCTAAGTCTGGAAGCTGTAGTCATTGATATATCCTCCAATTGCTAAGAAATATCTTCCTTCATCAGGCTCTGATAAAAAGCAATCTCATCGAACCTGTCTTCTAATTGTTTTTCTACCGCGGACTTCTGTCTGTCGAACTCAGTATCAATCGATGGTGTGTTGCTACCGTCGTTCGAGGTCACTCTGTCTGCTTCAATCGCATGTTGTCTTTGAACAGTACCCAAATCTTGCTTCATCTCATCCATGCATGTAGGCAAACCGGTGAGGCACTTATCTATAGGATAGTAGGCATCATCAAGCTTTTTGTAGAAATCATCCAGTGACATCTCTTGAGCTTTGTAGATCTCTTGCACAATTCCACCAATCTCTGTTTTTCTGTATGTCTCTTGCTTCTTCATAGACATAGCGATCTTTGCTGCATGATCTGGTTAAACATATGTAGTTCTGCTCAAGCATAGTAGCACTTTCTAGAACTGCCCTGATATCTTCTTTTTTGCGCATTCACAACTGTTCCGTCGATAGCTTGTGCATTGCCATTCTCATCTATGTAGATGTCATACTTCATCTTTCTTTCCCAATGGAAAATTCTTCTTCTGTTTGCATCATAAACTCTCTGTCCATGCTCCACATCATCATCTATCAGTAGTGGGTTTATCCAGTTGATTGATTGTGGAATTCCTGAACCAAAAGGAATAGAGGTACAAAACTGGTTCACCTTTAGAATGGTGTGGATCGATGCAGGATGGTTGGCGTCGATCGTTTTTGATCTTTGGGAGTGTATAGATCATGGATCGGCACGTTCTTCTGTTCCTTGTTGTCGATTGATGGTTGTACTCGGGCGTCGATCGATGGCTGTTGTGCAAGTAAAGTTCCTGATCCAGTAGCCATAAAAAGGGCATCGGCTATATCCTCCTTAAGTATGTTTAGAATTCTTCCATAGAGATTTCGTGCACGTCCTTCTATATCTCTGAAAATTCCAAACTTATCTAGTCTGAGATAACCATCATCTGCATCTTCTGTTCTTGGCTCTTGTTCTGGTTTGCGTCTGATGTTGGTTAAAGGCAAAGAGGTGTTGTCTATTGATGCTTGATTATCCACTTTCGCGTACATTACCCAGCCAGTTTCTTCCATTGCTAGGCCGCGATACTCAACCAGATCTTCCTCTCTGTAATCTGCATCATATTTTTGTAAGCTTTGACGTATCCTTGATATGCCTGACTTACGTCAATCGATGGTGTATGGTGACAGTCGATCGATGCTTGATAATCAGACTGTTGGCCTAAAATATTCCCAGCTCCATTATCCATCGCAAGTATATCCGCCACATCTTCTCTTGTGAAATGTCAAATTCTGCCATCAATAGCTCTTGCGTGACCGTCTGGGTCTCTCATGATACCGAACTCATCTGGTTGTAGATAACCATACTTACTTTTGTGTTATGCTGCTGAATCTAGTTCAGAGTCTGGATTATAACCAGTATCAATCAATGGTGATTGGCTACTATCGATCGACGTCGACTTCCCGAGTTGATGGGAAACTTGAAAAACACCAGCCTCTTCCATAGCAATTCCTAGGTATTCAATTATTTCGTCTTCTCTGTAATCTTTGTCGCACTCGAGGTAGGCTGGGTTGTAATCGAGATGTGCGTGGCAAGTGTTGATCGGTTTTGAATGGTGGGTGTCGATCGATAATGAGGCATGGGTTTCGATCGATTGTTGAATTTCGAGCTCATCGGTCGACGGAATTGGTTGGGTATTGATCGATCTCCATCTTCCTACTCCTCATGGAACTCATAATCGCAGAAGCATGTGCCCAAAATCTCTGCATCATCACATACTTCAATCATAGTAGCTTTGTTCTTATTCTTGACAGATTCATAAAAAATATTTTGATCGATTAGAGATATATACAACCTGTTTACCTTCATATCGCAGATAGCTCCCACAGTGGCCATGAATGCTCTCCCAAGTAGTAGTGAAGAGTTCCAATATATCCTGATGTCATCACATGGAAGTCTACTAGGAATATGGTGTTGTTAATCTGCACGGGAACATCTTTTACCAACCCTCATGAGTTCACTCTTGACCAATCTACAAATGTGAAAGAATCATTGGAGGGTTCCACTTTCAGGTTCAGCTCCTCTGCCATAGTCCCTGGCATAATGCTCACTAATGATCCAGTATCACAGAGGGCGTTGGGATATTGTTGCCCTTGATGAAGCATGGAACCACGAACTTTCCAGGATCACTTTTCTTCCTCAGACAAGTCCTCTGCTTCATCTTCTCTTAGAGATGACTGAACATTATCTCTATATCATCACATGTCTCCCTTGTTTCCTTGATAAACATCCATAATATGTTAGTATAATAAGCTTCATCAAAAGAGGTATCTAGAGGAATTTTGAAAACTCTTTTGGCAAAGCTATCCATATCTTTTTCATTGGCTTCTTTACGTTGATGTTTGGGGATCTTTTGCTTCCTCTTGAGTGTCCCTCATCTTATCTATCAAGATCTATAGCTTCAATCGTGTATGTATTCTGTTCTGAAATTGTTACAGTTGGGCGCAATATCAGAATTGCATTGAGGTTCGGCAGTCAAACTAGGTTTCTCCTCTGTCGATCGAAGTTAGTCAATTCACACGAAGTAACTGATACCGTAGGATTTGGCGTCGATCGATGCTCGTTGCTAGATGTGGATCAATGTTCATGAGAAGTGCCGAGTGAATGGAATTTTCCACACGAAAAACTTCTTCTTGGAGCTTCTCTCTCTCTTAACTTCCTGCCAGAAATCATCATCAATCAATGCATTGACTTGGTGCTTTTTTCCAGCTTCCATTTTCTCCATGATCAAGCTCTCATGCCTCCTAATGGTTTCACTTGTTTGCATCACTTGATTCTCCAATTCTTCACATGGGTGCTGAGGTTTTCGAACTTGATATTGAGGTTGAGGTACATACCTTCTATCTTCCCATTGAAATCCACAATCATCTTCTGTTGTCCCTCTAAAACTCTATCAACCATTGTTTCAATCTTGCTTTCCTGAGCTTCTAGAGGAGGATTCTGGTAGTAGGAAGATCCAAAAGTCTTGTTGTTGTTGAAGGGCCTTCGCTATGAACTCTGATTAAAGTTACTCATTTGACCAGTCCCATAGGAGTTCCCGTTGAAACCTGGATTCCCTCGTCTCTAGAAATCATTCCCATCATTGTAATTCACATCCTCTTCTACAATCTCATCATCTCCAGAATATATTGCTTCTACTTCTGCAAAAGTAATCTGCTTCTTGATAAATTTCCGAACACTATCCAGTTTTGCCTTTTCTTCTTCAATTTGCTCCTTGCTCGCAGCTAGAGCTAATTTCCTTCTCTCAAATTTGTGTTCTTGGTACTTCTGCTGGATGTCACATTCTCAATCAATCTAGTAGCTTCCTCAGGACTCCTAGTGCTGAAATCCCCCCTCATTAGCCTTGTCCAAAGCCATCAGATACTGTAACCCAATACCTCTGAAGAAAGTGCTAAGAAGTTGCACTTCAATGAACCCGTTATGTGAACAGTCTCTCTGGTATGACTTGAATCTGATCCAGGAGTTTTCTGAAAGACTCTGAAGGTTCTTGTGAAAAGTAGAAATCTTGCTCCTTAGATCTTCAGCTCTTGTGTTGTCAAAGAAGTTACGCAAGAAAGCGTTCTTGATGTCAGTCAAGGGTGTCAGAGATCCCGGTGGTAACTGCTTAAGCCAATATGAAGCTTCTCCAGCGAGTGAGTACTTGAAAAGCTTACAGAAAAGATAGTCCTCAAGGACTCCATTCGCTTTAATAACAGTCACTTGATCCTCAAATTGCTCCAGATGATCCATAGGGTGATCATGATGCAATCCATGGCAAGGCATCTGCGCTACAAGTCTGAAGAAAGCGGGCTTGATCTCAAAATCGTTTCTCTGAAAAGTTGGAGGGCATATGGAGGATCTGTTGGCGTAGAACTGGTCTGGATGGTTCTAGTCAGCCAGTGTTCTCTGAGCAGCTTGGGCTTTAGCTTCAGGTTTAGCTACTGCATCGTCTACTTCTTCTTATGTATCAGGTATTACAGACCCCTGATTGTCTATCTTTTGACCTGCTGCATTACGCATGTGACCATTGAGATCACACAAGTCTACATTCTCATTCTGAACCCATACAATAGTTGCAACCATCTGAGCTCGTCTGCTGTCGTCGATTAGATGCGTGTAGGTGTTCGTCGATCCATGCTGTGTGGTCAACGTCGGTTGATTCTCGAGTTCTGATTTCGGTCGATGCTATCTGTAAAGAGGTGTCGGTCGACGCTGAGTAGATGCCGTCGATCGATGCTTGTTGTCTTTCTTTGCGGATTGTACGTTCGAGCTTTTGTGGGTCTAAGAATAGTAGTTCTTGTCCTTTATTTCTCATGCTAATCTCTTGCATGTACCTGAAAACAAAGAAAAACAAAACTCAGTAACTTGAAAGTAAAAACAAACCTAGACTAAATCCTAGAAATTAAATCTAATGGTGATCAATTTCCCTGGAAACAATGCCAAATTTGACATAGTGTCTTTATTGTTCTAGGAGAGTATAAATATCCTAAAACAATTAACTATCAAATTAACCGTTAATCATAACACACAAAATAACACTCTTTCCAAGAGAGATCAGGTGTAGTACTTAGGATCGAATCCACAGAAAGAAATGGCACACAATATATTTTCTTATTTCTAAAGATTAAGTTAGGTAGATATATAATATATATATATATATATATTATCAGTAGTAAGTAATCAGTTAAGGAAATATTCCTTATTCAAAAAGTATATATGAAATATAGAAATATGATAATAATGCAAATATAGAAATATGACACTAATGCAAATATGGAAATATGTAATTAAACTTAACTAAGATGTAAATATCCTAGATCTAGGGTTTCAGGTTAATGGATTATAGGGAATAGGAAGCACGAAAAATTATTCTGGCCCTTTTAACTCCAACTCTCTTATGCATGTAAAGGAAAGACCATCGATCGACCGGCTAAGGCCTGATGTCGATCGATGGTTGAAATCAGAAGGAAGTGTGAACGAGAATTGATGTGTTATAGATAAATATTGGGGTTCCAATACAAATCTTCCTGAGGAGTTATAAATCTTCTTCCCTAAAAACCTTAAACCTATAATAAAAAACTAAACTCTCTTTTCTTAACTCTCTCCAACTCTCCACCACACTTTTTTGTGTGTAATACATAAAGTATAAATATAGAACCCTAAAAATCTAGGTCAAAACTCGTCCAGGGTATCTTCGTCATTTGTCTCTAACTTGGGCTTGATATCGGTTGTCTGGTAATTGGTCATCATTCAATGGCAAGTGTGCAACATAGATCGATCCTGGTCTTGTACCATCGGTCGACGCCAAGATAGTGTCATCGATCGATGAGTGTCTTGTACTTCGTCTCTCTCAATGATCAGCTACAGATTCTTTTCTTCTAAATATTCCAAAAGCTCCAAGTATCTCCAAAACGTACCTGGACCTGTAAAGACCTTAAAACATAGCCTAAAAACGCACAATATACCCTAAATAGAGCCTACAACATGCCCTAAAACTGGTAATAAATAGGCTATATCAACTACGTTTGGCTTGATCTTCGAAAGGGGAATGTAGGCAGCCTTCCATAAGGTTCAGTCCAAAATCAACAAAACATTTTTCTTATATTTTTCGTATTTTGTTACTGAGGTGCGAATGAACTAGGTTTAAGTTTTTAAGTGGCTAGAACTAGAAAACTCGTTTACAGCTCTTGCGGCCGAAGCTTTTACAATCTGTTGCAACAATAGCTATGCTCGTACGAGAATTGGAAATATAGATCAAACTTTTCATAATTCGTTTTTTATCTTTTCATATTCTTCTGTGTTTATTTGGTTACTTGTCGTTAGATCTTGTAGAGAATATGGACCTCAAGGAAAGTAGGGTTTTATTTGCTTTCCCTCCAATCACTAATATCGACAATCCGAATTTCGGTTCCCACAGTTTGGCACTAGAATGAGGGGGGGGGGGGGAGATTACTCTAAATCATGGCAACAAAACGCTTCATCTAACCAGTCCATAAATATGAAAGACAAATTCGCAGCTTGAAACAAGACTGGTAAAACAACTCCAGCAGTTGCGAGTTTTTTCCATAGGAAGAGCACCGAAAAGAAGTCACGATTTCTCTCTCTAAAAAAGGACAACGATAAAATCTATCAAACCCCACAAAGTTCGTCTCATTATCGAGTTGGAGATTCTAAAACATGTCTATTCGTTGATACTTGCGCGTTTATGAACCTCTCGAACACAAGCCTTCAAATATTCTCATCTTAAACAACAACAAGTATCACAATCCGTCGAAGAGTTAGATATGAAATGACAACTCATACTCTTCCCTCTACATTCACATGAATATTCATACACTCTTTAAAACGCAAAACACAATTCATTTAAAAGAAGCCGCACAGCGGCCAGGAATTCAAGGCCACACGTTGGCAGTCCCAAAAATATGGATACGACCACACTTGGGCAGAGCAAAAAGGCTACAAGGCTAGTCCTCGAGGACGACAAAGGTGCAATACAAAATGACATCGGTAGCAACATGCTCGATAATCTCTACACGACACACAGCTAAACAATAAAGTGTTCACTAGAAAACAGGTCATAAGAACCTTAACTCCAAGACGAACTACGAAAAGCATGATCCCTTCAACAAGGGTACGTTGGCAGCCTTCACAAGGCGCAGCCCCAATCTTATCAACTTTTGAAAAAACTGGTTTCACCAACGGACATTTTTAGCCATTGATTCCACCTAATAAGCCAATTACTACCTCGCAAAAAATTACACGTAATATCTTACGAGCTGGTGGGCTAACTGTTGGGGTCAAAATTGGTGATGGCAAAATCAACGGCTAAAATCCTCAAAGAAATTGTACCTTAAGCAAATATAAGCTGAAAATGTCGGTGAAACTATACGACATAAGACAAACCTCTTTGCATAGGATAAAAGAAAATATTTCGCATATTTCATCCCAGACAAGCAATAAAAGAATTTCTATCCAAAGATAAAATTATCGAAAAATGTTATTGTGGAAGGTTTTTGTGCGAAATGACGAATTTTACGAAATAGTCTTTCGTTGTTGGGGTCAAAAACAGTCACGATGGAATTGATGTCTAAAATTTACCAAGGAAACGTTGTCTCTCTTTCAAGTAAGAAAGAAAGCAATAAATCATCGCATCGGAACTTCTTATATCCATGTTTATCTCGTCCCAACTAACGTAACAAGAGCTACAAGCAGAGGAACAACCGGGTCGTATCCAAGTCTAGTCGCCCGTGGGCGACTAAACATGCAACATCTAGTAGCCAACTAGACCCATGACAAAGTAGCCGCCCATGGGTGACTAGAAGCATGTAACGTTTAGTCTCCCACGGGAGACAATACCCTCGACAAAGTCTAGTCGCCCATTAGCGATTAAACGCGCCCATGGTCGACTAGGCCACTAACAAATATCATCACCCTGGATCAGTCCTACTCGCCCTCATGGTCCTATACTCGCCATCTTGGCTATCATACTCTCCCTTAGTTCCTTCTTTTGTGCTCTTCTCTGAATCTTGATCGAATCGTTTTCGTTTCTTCTCAATCGGAGTTTCCGTTGAGATTTTAAGATAAAAATAAGTAAGACTTTTTTTTGCGTAAAAATCCGAATCAATCGTCAAGATGACCGAATTTGGAGGTGTATTTAAAGAAGATCAAGGCGAGGAGGAAAGAGGAAAAAATATTTTGACTCTTAGAACTCTTTGCATTTAGAACCTTAGGCTATATTCTCGACAAGCCTGGTGTCTATGGCTGGCACCCAATTACTAGATGAACTCGCATAGGCATTTCGATCTCTTGTTCCGTCTTTTAATTTTAATATGTTCGGCTTGATCCTCAAAAGGGGTAAATAGGCAGCCTTCCATAAGGTTCAGTCCAAAATCAATAAAACCTTTTTCTTATCTTTTCATATTTTGTTATTGAGTTGCGACTCAACTAGGTTTAAGGTTTTAAGTGGTTAGAACTAGAAAACTTGCTTACAGCTCTTGCCGCCAAAGCTTTTACAATCTGTTGTAACAATCGCTATGCTCTTACGAGAATTCAAAATAAAGATCAAACTTTTCTTAATTCTGTTTGTTATCTTTTCATATTTTTCTGCGTTTATTCGGTAATTGTCATTGGCTCTTGCAGAGAATCCAGACCATAAGAAAAGTAGGATTTTCTTTGCTTTCTTCCGTTCACTAATATCGATAATTCGAATTTCGGTTCCCACAATTACACACATGAGATTATCCAGACACAACACGAGCACATAACCAAAGGAGAAGGAGCCATCAAAAGCTTTGTAGGCACTGGTTCGAGATGAGCAGAGACAATGTGGATACTTGTTTTCCAACAAAGTGTTCCATTACCTCCGTACTAGATCAAAATATCCAAAATTTCAAGCTATAGACTATAAACACGCGCTTGATGGGAGGAAACCCATTTAATATTTGTAAGTTAGTTTTCTTTTCATTTTACTGAATTGTTGTGTTTATTTTATTTCAGATTAAGAAAAGAAAAAAAAAGACCTGAGGAAGATGACCCTGCACGAGCATCGACCAACACTTGGTCAATGTCGATCGAGAAAGCATCACGAGCATTGATCGATCGTCACTTAACTGTGTCGATCGTCACTTAACTGTATCGATCGTCACTTAACTGTGTCGATCGACACTCCCCATGAGCGAGCAGGTATACCGTTTTTCCTTGTTAAATTTTGTCATTATGATTTATTTTCCCCAATAGTCTCAGACTGTTTAACAATAGGGAAAATGTTGTTTATGTCTGGGGGAGGTTTTATTGATATTGTGATTTATTATGAGCTTTATATTTATGTGTGTGTATATTGAGCTTTTACAGAGTTAAGAAGGGGATTATGATCTTTTCAATTTTTACTTATTATCTAACCACTCTCTAGCACCATTCTTAGATTTAGTGATTGCAGAGTGTATTCGGAAAAAAAAACAAAATGGATCACCTGCAAGTAATATCTATACTTGCTGAGAATGTTTGAAGATTAACCTAGTGAACATATTGATTAGGACGTTAATGTTTTCTTGAGGAAATATCGATCGAAACTCATTACATGGTACCAATCGATACTCGATCCTTGTTCGCATGCGACAGCTGGAACAAAGATTTAATCTGATTAGACTCATAGCGACAACTGTAT
The DNA here is from genome assembly GCA_905132765.1 of Moricandia arvensis. Taxonomy (NCBI): domain Eukaryota; kingdom Viridiplantae; phylum Streptophyta; class Magnoliopsida; order Brassicales; family Brassicaceae; genus Moricandia; species Moricandia arvensis. The sequence continues at coordinate 5,347 of CAJHQP010007041.1, read as the reverse complement.
ATCTTACTATTGCATTCGAGTTCTATGAAGGTTTATCACACACCTTTAGCATCTATACATCACAATACATGTCTCAAAACCTAAGTTTATTTATTTCTTTTATTGTCTTCAAACCAACTGCTTATATAAAACTGCTTATTTAATACTTTCCTCGATTAATCGTAATATTAATAACTCTATTAAGTGCCCAAGCTCCATGTGGATTCGATCCCCAAGTATTACAACTGAACCTCTTATTTAAGGGAGAAAGTTGCTCATTGGGTTTATTTGAGAGCACATCACTTTATCTTTGAAATATCAATCAAAGGACACACAGACTCTTATCCCAACATGTACACACAAAAGCTTCTGAGCCGCATTACTAGCCAAGACAACATGCACCTTACAGCAGGACTGATAAGAAAAAGGGTCTTGTTAACGCAGTCAACGAGGACGAGCAAACGGACCTTACGTTGGCCATCCGCGGGCCGGGCTGGAACAAATGGGCTTTGGAGGTTGACGGGAAGAAATAGGACGCCCGACCAAGCCTAACGAACGGCCCATACGATCCAAGTAAATGGTGAGACTACTATTAAACTAAGGGGCACGACACCAAAGAGTGTAAGCAACTCTAGGAAGCCCTCCTCGCACCGTTTGTAAACAGGAATGCAAACCTTGAACCTCCACGGCAAAAGCATACTAAAAACAGCAAGAGCTGGAGCAAGAGCAAAGACAAAAAGAAAAAGGGGCAGGACGATCGAACGGACGACTCCCCCCTCCCCTTTTAGGGGATGCAGCTCTACCCCAGCAGGACGACTCCACTTCCGAGGAGGAGAAACCAAAATCCTGCCGCAAAATACTTACGATACGAACATCTCGATGCTCCCCCTCTCTCGAAAATCAGTCGACAGATATCACGCAACCTTGCTCCGATATCCACGACGGAGAACAGACGATCAATTCACTAGTGTGCAAGGACCTATGCGACTCCCTCAAACAAAAAGCTGCACAACAGGCCACTCAGAACGCACACTCCGACCTCAGACAGACGATCGATCGCTCTAAGTTGAGATGGTTAAACATGATTGACGCTTCTCACTCGCTCAACGCCAAAAAATGCGACCTTTGATCGATAATCAATTCCAAAAAGGCCGACCTCCGCCTCAAACTCAATCGGTCAGCCCCCACTCGGGCCTCCCCAACCAATTCCTAAGACCTTCGAGCGACGTTAGGCAACACTAGAACAAACCGGATGGATAAGCCCGAACGATTGAATGTGATTATCGGAGGATACCCTCCCTGTAACAACTCCGTTCAATCTGTCAAGGAATTTTGCTGGAAAGCGATCATCGCTGGAAAATGGCCCGCCGTTCCAGGGAATGACCCAGAGATCGTATTCTCAGCCAAAGATGCTGCTGGAGTACATATGCCCCACAACGATTCCCTTCTTGTCGAAGTCGGAATTGGCGATTGCGAAGTGACTAAAGTTCTGGTCAACACGGGCAGCTCAGTAAACCTCATCTTCAAGGACACTCTCGATAAAATGGGCGTCGACCTTCGCTCTGTTAAACCCTCCACGTGAACAGTAACAGGATTCAACGGGTCGTCTGAAAAAATGCTCGGCACCGTCAGGTTGCGCGTACATGCACAGGGTATGAGCAAAACAGCCAGGTTCTCTATCATAGACGTGCCAACACCATACAACGCCATCCTGGGTACCCCCATGGATACACGCTATGAAGGCCATCCCGTCAACATATCATCAGTGTGTTCAAGTTCCCTGGTCCCAACGGCCGGATCATCACCCTTCGCATCGACCAAGCTGCAGCCCGCAACATCCTCATTGCCGAAATCAAAACCCGGTCTACCCCTTCCCATATTAATACTGTATCCAACCCGATTTAGAAACTCCTCCCGCACAAGGAGGAAATCCTCGAAATTCCATTCGACGAAAGCGATCATAGCAAGACGGTCAGGATCGGCGTCCACTTGCCCAACGACATAAAGGGTTGAATCATTACCTTTCTAAACAACAATATTTCCACCTTTGTCTGGTCAACATCGGATATGGGAGGAATAAGCCCCTCCATCACGACTCACGAACTCAATGTCGACCCAACAGTCAAACCTGTTCGACGGAAAAGGCGCAAATTAGGCCCAGAGCGATCCAAGGCGGTCAACGATGAGGTTGAACGGTTGCTTAACGCAGGTTTCATCTCCGAGGTCAAATATCGCGAATGGCTGGCCAGTCCCGTAGCGGTCAAAAGAAGAACGGCAAATGGCGGATCTGCGTTGATTTTACCGATCTCAATAAAGCGTGTCCGAAGGACAGTTTCCCCCTCCCTCATATCGACCGTATAGTTGAGTCAACGGCCGGGAACGAGCTGTTAACATTCGGGATACAATCAGATCGCCATGCATCCCCACGACCGCGAAAAAACAGCATTCATCACGGATAGGGGAACGTACTGCTACAGAGTCATGCCATTCGGACTCAAAAAGGCGGGTGCAAACCTACCAGCGTCTGGTCAATCGGATATTCGCCGACTCACTCGAAGATACTATGGAAGTATACATAGACGATATGCTGTTCAAGTCCCACGTGGCAAGCGAACATCTTCATCATCTTATGACATGTTTTCGCACCCCGAACGAATACGGCATGAAGCTCTACCCCGCTAAATGCACGTTTGGAGTCACATCCGGTGAGTTCCTCGGGTATATAGTAACTCAGCAAGGGATATAGGCGAACCCCAGGCAAATCTCTGCAATTCTGGATCTACCAAGCTCTAAGAACAGCCACGAGGTTCAATGACTAACAGGTCGAGTAGCAGCGCTCAACCGATTCATTTCTCGATCAACTGACAAGTGTCTTTCCTTCTACAACTTGCTGCGCGGCAAAAGAAGTTCATCTGGGACGAGAAATGCGAGGAGGCATTCAACCAACTCAAGCAATACCTCACCACCCCACCGGTTCTGTCTAAACCCGATAAATGAGACACATTGTATCTCTACATTGCGGTCTCGCCCACAGCAATTAGTAGCGTTCTTGTCAAAGAGGATCGCGGCCAACAGAGACCGATCTTCTACACCAGTAAGAGGATAACAGACCCGGAGCTACGATACTCTACCCTGGAAAAGATGGCCTTAGCCGTCGTTAATTCGGCGAGAAAACTCAGGCCATACTTCCAGTCGCACACGATCATCGTGGTGACCAATCAGCCCTTGCGAACGATTATGCAGAACACAAATTAATCCGGCCGTTTGTCTAAATGGGTGATCAAATTAAGCGAGCATGATATCACTTATCAGAGCAAACCGGCCGAGAAATCCCAAGTGTTGGCCAATTTTATCATCGAACTTCCTCCGAAACTGGAGCAAGACATCACCTCGGCAGATAACCACTGGATCTTTTATGTCGATGGGTCATCTTCCATTAAGGGTTCGGGCATTGGTATTTCAATTGCAATCGCCCACAGGCGAGTTGCTCCGTCAATCTTTCCGACTTGGGTTCAAGGCGTCCAACAACGAAGCCGAGTAAGAAGCTCTAGTTGCATGGCTACGACTTGCCAAAGCTGTTGCTGCCAAGCATGTCCACACATTCTGCGACTCACAGCTGGTCGCTAACCAGTTGAGTGGCGACTATGACGCAAAAAACGATTGCATGGATGCTTATCTTCGCCTCATTCAGCGCCTAGCCAACGAACTCAAATCCATTGAGTTGACAAGGATCCCGCATGGAGAGAACGTTTGTGCAGACGCCCTTGCAGCGCTCGGTAGTAACCCAGCCGATAAAGTCCGCCGAACGATCAAAATTCAGCTCATCAACGAACCAAGTATCCTTCCCAGTCAAACAAACCTCGCCATCGCGTCAGTAACAAGCACCAGCGCAATGGAAATTGATACAGCAAACGAACTCTCTGACTGGCGAACCCCCTTAATCAAGTACTTAACCAAAGGGATCGTGCCAACCGATAAGTGGGCGGCACAGCGGCTAAAGGCTAACAGCTCCAACTACATCGTGATGGACGGAAAAACTCAATCGATGGACAGCGAATATGGTCCTTCTAACTTGCATCCACGGGGGAGGAGACACGACTTGTAATGGCGGAAACCCACGAAGGCGCGGCCAGAAACCATTCTGGTGGTCGAGCGTTAGTTCTCAAGATCAGGAGCTTGGGTCATTACTGGCCAACAATGGTATCCGACTGGAAACAGATCATTTGCCGGCACGCCCTACCTTACGAGATAATAACCGATAACGGAGCCCAGTTCACCTCCCACAATTTCCGAGGTTTTTGTGAACGTTGGGCAATTCGCTTGAACACCTCCATGCCCCGTTACCCTCAAGGAAACGGCCAAGCCGAAGCTACGAATAAGACAATCATCGACGGGATCAAAAAGCGACTCGACCTCAAGAAGGGAGACTGGGCAAACGAACTCGACGTGGTCCTATGGTCCATCGAACAACGCCACGCGGCGTGACCAGGAAAACACCGTTCTCTCTGGCGTATGGCATTGAAGCCATGGCCCCAGCCGAAGTAAACATGGCCAGCCTCCGCCAGACGAAAATGCCTCACAACGTCGAACGAAACAAAGATATGATGCTCGACCCACTTGACACAATCGAGGAACGACGGGACCAGGCATTGCTCAGAATCCAGAATTATCAACAACTAGCGGAAGCTTACTACAAAAAGATAGTTCGAGCAGGACCATTGGAGGTCAACGATCTGGTCCTGAGGAAAATGTTCAAGAATACCAAGGAATGGAAGGCCGGTAAACTCGGTGCTCTCTGCGAAGGCCCGTACAAAATAATCAGAGTCACACAAACCAGCGTATATCAATTGGAGACTTCGTCCAAAGATCCACTACCAAGATCAAGGAACAGTGCAAACCTCTGACGGTACCACTGTTAACCGCAAGGCCCGGGCGAACGATTCTGTTAAAAAAAAAAAAAAAGCTAGGCGAATGACCTAACCGTAACTTTTGCCCCATCCGCGAAGCGCTGGGCTATGCTCTTCCTGCCTCACTGAACTACGAAAGGCTTGATTGCCCGCCCCGGGGATACGTAGGCAGCCTGTCATCAGGCACAGTCATTAAAAAAATGGATGAATGACTTAATCGGCACTTTCGCTTGGCAACCGAACGAATGGCAGCATACCACATTCGTTCGGATTTGCTATAATCGAGCAGATAATCCAAGGTCACTTTCGCCCTATCCATGAGGCGAATGACTATGTTCTGCTAGATTCATTGAACTACGAAAGGCTTGATTCCCCACCTCGGGAAAAGTAGGCAGCCTGTCATCAGGCACAGCCATAGAGTTCTAGGTTTGTCGTTAATGGTTTAGACATTAAGGATTTTT